>JADKXX010004759.1:0-144802 GCA_017310255.1 Butorides virescens | reverse complement strand
CCTTGATTGGACTTATGAAGTAGTGGTCTCAGTGTTTGACCATAACAGGTATGGTTGGGATTGATGATCTTAAAGGTCTTTTCCAGCCAAAGGATTCTATGATTCTGTGTGGCCCTGGGTGCTTCCCTGCAGCTGGGAGAGTTGCTTCCCCTCTAGTCAGGCTGGGACATGCTTGTCCCAAGCCACCATGGCCAGAAAATGGTTTTGCTGCATGTGGCCATCCCTAATCGCCATGATTTCTGTCACGACAGGCTTTTCCTACTGCAAACCCAGCAGGAGACCAGCCAGGAAAAGGCCATCTCCAGCGGACGTTGAGGATTTCCTCAGTAACACTAGATGGTACCAGAGCTCCACACAGGCTCAGACAGGACCCAGCTGGATGGAAAGTACCTCAAAAATGGAAATTCTGAAACATGGAAAGCTGAAGATGTAAAACTACAATATATTAACATATTGTTGGCAAAGTAATCACTTTTTCTATGGGAAAAAGTGGACAGGGGAGTTGGGAATAAAATAAGGACATTTTTCTGGCGTTCAGGGCAACAAATGTGATGTAGTTATTTGTGATTAAAAATTATCAGCAAAGTGAAGGCATTACAGTGCCTGGTAGGGAAGCATTTGAAGACTGATTATCAGGGAATTTTTCATTACTAGTAATTAGTTAAGGAAAATCTAGGAAGCATTTTAACTTAAGCAGAAACCGCCATTAAATCAAAACAATGAGTTACATTCCTGGTATCGTTACTGTTAGGAACTATTGAAACAGCACTCGGAATACACTGCCTTTTTCTGTAAGTGGCCGCACACATCGCAACGCGCTGCCTGAAATATTCCCGCGTTAAAAAAAAAAAGACAAAAAAAGCCTTCCTGCAAAAACGAATATTTATTCCGTGAATAATCTTTAACGTCTTCATAGCTTTCAACGCATTTGGGCAAAATGTTTCAAGTTCCTGCGCTTACAATGAAAAAATCTAAACCTGACACCTGAAGAGGTAGACTGATCTCAGCTGTATGGAGCACTTTTAGTGGAGACATCATTTCCTTCACATCGTTGCCTCTGTAGCATGACAGCATTTTAGCAGCCTCGAGTAACTCAGCACAGCAATTTAGGTGATGAAATGAAGTATTGAGATAGCAGGGAGAAATAATAAAAGGCAGGACTGGCGGTTGGCCAGAATAATTTTTCTAAACCTCCACTCTCCTGCAGAAGTCCTACGAGATGATCATATGGCTAAATATGGTCAGGACTTCAGTGCTGCGCCTCATCCAAAACACAGCAACACTGGTGTTTCCTCTCCTTCCAGATGAAGAGTTGGCGTCGGCGTCCTATTTTTAGTGGTGTGGGTGTAAAATATGTTGGTTAAATTTCACATCGCCTGAGCTCAGTCTGCTCTGCCATGTCGGGTTTGTGCCCAGACCTAGCAAAGCTCACGGGCTGGGGATTGACATAGACTCCTGCTTCATGGTCTTTGTCTTGTAGGTCAGCATCTTTTGCATTTGGGGTGAAGAGATGATGCACTCTGCATCAACAAGGGCATCACCAGCAGAGATAAAGAAGTCCTCATCCCACTCTGCTCAGCGCTTGCCAGGCCACCCCTGGAATCCTTTGTGCAGTTCTGGTCCCTGCTGCACAAAAAAGCTGTGGGCAGGCTGGAGGGGTCCAGAGCAGGGCCACCAAGGTGATCCAAGGGCTGGGAAGCCTCTCTCAGCCGTGTGAGGATGGGCTGAGAGAGCTGGGTTTGTTCAGCCTTGAGCAAAGGAGGCTCAGAGGGGATCCCATCACCACGTACCAGTACCTAAGGGGAGGCTCCAAGGAAGATGGAGACTTCCTTTTCACAAGGAGTCACGTGGAGAGGACAAGGGGTAATGGGTACAAGTGAATTCTGAGAAGATTCTGATTGGACATGAGTGGGAAATTTTTCCCCATGAGAACAGTCAACCATTGGAATCATCTCCCCAAGGGAGGGGTTGACTCTGCCACATTGGACACTTTCAAGACACAGCTGGACAGGGTGCTGGGCCATCTTGTCTAGGCTGGGCTCTTGCTCAGAAAGGTTGGGCCAAATGATCCTTGTGGTCCCTTCCAACCTGGGATTCTATGATTCCATGATTCTCTCCTGCTCCTTGAGCCTGTAAATCAAACGTAATGCCCCATCCTGAGCCACAAGCTGTGTGAAGTAAATAAAAAAAAAAAAAAAAAAGAGAAGGAGCTTCTGGTGAACTCCCACAGTCACAGTGAAAGGACCAGCCGATCAGGTTGGTGTTCAGTCCATTTCAATGACCAGCAAGAGCTGGTCCATGAAGTGCTAGAAATGTCGTAAAACACACCTGGAAACGCAAACAAATTCTTCTGCTCATGTTTCAGCATGAGAGCAGCAGCTTTCCCATCACCTCACAGCACAGACTCCTCTGCCGAGCGCTTGTCTATGCCCCTTCCCATGTGAAGGATGTGGGAACTCTGTACAGGAACGGGAGCAGAGATTTGGGAATGAAGAAGATGAGGGTATATTTGCAGATACCTGGCAACCTCAAAATAAAGAAGTGGAATATAGACAGTAAATAGCTGCAGTCTGGAAGGTGAAGCATTAAGGAAAGCACACACAATGCCATGCATCAGTAAAGCTGCTACTGGCTGTTGGGACCGTGCCCACCATTTCCCCGCAGAGCCCTGCCATGTTCTTGGTTTATTTTACAGGGGAGAGGCATGAAAGGTGCCAGACTGGACCCACATCGGTGCTTCCAGGAGGCCTGACAAGGAGCAGTCTGGACCAGGCCAGGGCGCTAACTGGAATTGCAGAAGACTTCTGTTCCCTGGGAATGAACAGCCAAGGGCTGGAGGAATGGGTTTCTATCCACCAGCTCCTGAAGTAGAAGGGGAATTTCTCTCTGACTGCAACAGTAGAGCTGTAGAGCGAACAGACCTTTAAAATGTCTGTTCAAAAAAATTTTCACATCCCATTTATATTTACTGCTGCTTCATTCTGTTGAAAGTCAAAGGCCCATTTGTACCCAATGAATGGCTTGGGACAGATCAATTGACTGGAAAAGGCTCCGAGGATCGAAACCTACAATTCCACATGGACAAGTGCTAATCTGTCAGTCTGCTGAGCCCAACCAAGGTGCCGCAGGTCTTTCCAGGCACTTGGAGCTGACTCATGTCATGGCTTTTGTGCTTATTTGGCCCAAAAATGGACGTTCAGTGCTGGAACTGTTAAAGAGATTCTTATAACTGAGCTTCTGGGAAAAGAGTTGTGGTCTTTTCTAGCTACCTTTGGCATCTCTGCAGATTCATTGCCTCTGTTAATGAGCAAACTTTCCATGGTGACATGAAGGGGCGGTTTGCCCCTGCTTCAATCTTTGAAGTGTCTCCTGGTGCATTGCAATGGGCTGATGAAGTGTTGTCTGCTCTCTGGGATCAGCTCTGCCCATCTTTCATAAGGAAACAGGATTTACGTGCATATGAGTGAATGACAGGCCCTGTTTGTATCCTGATTTTGTTGAGGTGGGAGGGAACCTTCCTTGTTCTCCAAAAACCAGGATCCAAGAGGATGGGTTGAGAAAGAAACATATCCATGTCTCTCTGTGCAGGAGGAGAAAAATGGTAGCAGAGCAAGGAAAACTGGTTAGCTCAAGGCCTGCCTTAGTGGCTCTCTACCTCTGTCTAAGTAAGAAACAAGCTTTTACTTGATTTTACTGATTTTGTGAGGAGATGTGATTTCCGTGGTGACAGCCCATCGATGAGCGCATGTTTCCCTCACAGCCACAACCCCCAGTAATTACTGAATTCTGGTGCCAATTTCAACCAAATGGACAGCACACAAATCCCAGAGGTAACACATTCCTAAAAGTGTTGTGCTAAGAGATGTGCATGTTTGTGTGAGAGAGAAACCCTCCGCTTATGCCTTTTTTGAGTTCAACCACAATCAGGAAACTACAAATCCAGGAAGAGATGGGACAAAAATTCCCAAGCCAGGGAAAAGCCTTGGCAGCATCCATGCCTACGAGACACCAGGGAATTCACACAGGAAAAGATGCTTAAGAAGAGCACTCTGGGGTGGCTGACCAGGCAGGAATTGCTCTGCATGAGGTATTCATCATGTCTTCTTTTTTTCCCCCCTACGTGGCTTTTCTGGTGTCTGAGAAGGGGTGAAAACCTGTACAGTTCGGTTTAAAGCAGTAGAATTTGGTTTAAAAGTCCACCAGCCATGAGGCACGGATCCATCGGAAAACAGGCTTTGTTACTTCCAGCGCTAACAGGAAAACGTGTTTTTCTTAATGCTTGAAAGAAAACGGTTCATTTAGCTCTTTTCCTTTGTAATTTCTTTCCTTCCCCAAGACCAAATAAAGTAGAAATGAGATGCCGTGAGAAAGACCGGTTTCAGGGTATTTCAGGCCCTGTAAAAATGGTCTGGTTTGTTGGCTTTTCAGGGGGACAACAGCCGGGCCAGGGCAGGAGAATCACAAGGACCCACCAGCGCTAATTCACCTTCGGCCATGAGCCAGCCTGCGTCCCAGGTGGGAGAGGGGAGAAGTGGAGATGCTCCCTACCTCGGCACAGCGGCAGCCAAGAGCTCTCGATTTAAGAAACAGATGAATATGAACCTTGTTGGAATGCCTTCAAAAATCTGCTAGCACTCTCCTCCCCGCCGAAAGCCGAATAAATCCCCTTCATATTTTAAGCTCCTAGTGAGACCCTGAAATATTATCAGTGCTCTTTGACACTCTACCTGCCCCTCATCCCACCTGGCTTTCCACAAAACACATTTCCTCTGCTTTCAGGGGGAAGAAAAAGAAAAAAATCAGGTTCATTCAAACCCTGACACTTCTCTAGCACTAGGGTGATCAAGTCTCCTCCATTTTATATTTGGTATTTTAATAGGGTTTCCTTTTAGACCTTTAATGAGTTTTTATTCCCCTTTGTATATCAGACGCTTCAGTCCGACCGACAGTTTTACTCACCCCATGTGGAGTAATATGAACAGTCAGGACAACCTTTTATTCCTGTGGCAAGGTTTGCTCTGCCAACATTTTTCTTTTGCTCACAGTCGGGGGGATGTGTTTTGACCCTTTCCTCACCGCCGCTTCACCCATCTTCCAGCCTTTGAGCGAGGACATTCCCCCTGGTGCAGAGGCAGGAACAAACCCAGCCCTGCTGTCCACAGTCTCAAATGCTTGCAGCTCTGTATCAAGGAAGGAGGGAAAAAACATATCAAAACAAAAGCAAATGTGGGCTTTGGCTCATCCAAGCAGCTGAGCTTTGTTACTTCAGCCTGAGCCCAGACTTGCAGGACGTTTTATTACAGTTTGCAGCAAGCGGGTCAGGCTGGGGGCTGTGCTGGTGCCTCTGGGGAGCTCACGGGCCGGGTTTGTGGCTGTGCTGGGGAGCCTTGCTGTGCACACAACACAGGCTGACGGGCGATCGGCTGGAGAACAGGCCGAGCTGCGACTCTGCCCCAGTTATAGAATCACAGAATCATTCAGGCTGGAAAAGCCCTTTAAGATCATCGAGCCCAACCGTTCCCCTAACCCTGCCATCCCACCGCTAAACCCTGGCCCTAAGCACCTCCTCTGCCTGGCTTTTAAATACCCCCAGGGGTGGGGACTCAACCCCTTCCCTGGGCAGCCCCTTCCAGTGCTTGACAGCCCTTGCGGGGAAGAAGTTTTTCCTAATGTCCAACCTAAACCTGCCCTGGCACAAGTTTCTAACATATCCCAAGCCCAGCACAGAGAGAGAACATATCTTACCCTGCAATGCATGAGGTGCCCGGGCTCGTGGTCATGCTACAAGGGCAATGGGAAAATATGGGTGCCCGAGCTGCTCAGGGAACAAGGCAGTGCCCGCCGGGCCTGGACTGGCTCAAGAGGTGCCCAGATCCCATTTTCTTTAGCCACGGATGGCAAGCAGTCACCGGCATCACGCAGGAGGGCTGCTGCAGGACACCTGGCTGTGAGTTACAAAGGATTACACACACCAGGCTGGGTGCTGCACAAATAAATAAATGGGTGTCGGTCCTGGCCCCTGGGTCTTGCTGGACAAATGGTGACACAGTGGGTGTTGTGGGTGGGGGGAGCACACCAAGGAGGGGAAAAAAGGCAGGGCCACTGTGAGAAACTGAGAACCCAAATGGGCAGATGGGTACGGGCTGAGCCTCTACCCCAAGTGATGTCAGTGTTCTCCAGCCATGGGGATTCATGGCAATGGTTTTTGTTTTTGGTTTTTTTTTTTTTTTTTTGAAGGCAAATTTTGGGGTAGAGAAGATTGGCGTGCAAATCTGCGAATATTTTTCTTGTTGTTTTGTTCTGCATTTGTGAGTGGGGGACTATCGAGGTACCTTCTGCTGTCTGCGAGGCAGGCAGAGTGCTTTCAGGCATTTCTCGTGCTTAATTACACAGGTCCAATGGAGTCGTGTAGTTTAAAAACATATGCCATTAAAGGTAACATATTAGGCATGGTCTTGGTTTTTTGATGTTGCAGAAGGCTTATGCTCATCTGCTGAGAATTAGGAAGTTATTATTCTGCGGAAGCTAATCCAAATTGCCTGTTATCCATAGGCAGAAAATTAAAGGAATATTTAAGCCCATTCCACAGATTACAAACTTGGTGGCATAGCTCTGCAACCAGTAGTATTAGCATCTTGCATTTGATAGTTGCCAATAATTTAAGTCAACTGTTTAACATCTGGCATTACTATATAATGTCTGGCTTAAGCTGTAACCTTTTTTCCCCCCCTGCTTTTAGAAAAGCTTTTTCTGCTTTGAGAGAATTTTGATTACTAAAGCCCTTCCCAGGACAGATTTATCCTGTGATTTAACATTTTGTGATGGAGTCTCATTCTGAATCAGTTGAATAATTGGCAGTGACTTTAGTATTAAACTGATTCATGATGTACATCCAGGCCCTTAAATAATTTAACATTATTGTCTTTATAATCGAAGCCCCCTTTTTGCCCATTTAAAAGTATTGGAAACAGCCTAGCGATCTGCTTTGATTAAAAATAAAGTGCAGAGGATTGGTAATGATTACACCCTCTGGGTCACCCTTGGCCAAAAGTCACCACTTGGCTCGGTGCGGCACCGAGCGCGGGTCCTGGTGGTTCCCGGACGGACCGCCTGTTCGCTGACCGGCAGGCACTGAGGCTGCGTGGGCCGCAGGCAAGGGATTTGAAAGGTCTCCATCTGAGTGATGAGCAGGAAAATACTCCTATCATCCCACCAAGCACCATCAATACCTTTTTGCTGTCCAAGCAGTGCAATCCTGGTGTTGGCAGGTCCAGGAGCAAGGCGCACGGCCGAGGATGGCATGCAGTGGAGCTGTGTGGGTGCTGCACCCTTCGCTGAGCCCATCAAGTAGCCAGGATGCCTTTCCCATGATGGTGCCCAGCAGCCCTTGCCTCGCTGCAGGGTCTGCACTTGGTCTAGGAAGAAAACACTGTGCAGAAAGTTTTGTTCTCTCCTTTTTGGAAAGCTCTTAACTGCGATCAATAAACCTAGGCAAGAAATGTAGAGATTGCATCAGAGGAGCTCTACGGCTCTCATCACCGCTGAGGGACTAATGTAGGGTGAATGAGGTGCTTTGGGTAAAAAGTAAATGTAAATGGGCCAAATACTGTCTCTTTTGAAATCCATGCCACAGCTGCTGTTGCCGGAGCCCGGCTGTCACCCGATGGGAGCCCATGGGATGACACGGCCGCCGTGAGTCCCGACGAGTCCCGCCACCGCCACCCGGGAGAGGAAGGCTCGGCACTGCGGAGCCTCGACGTGCCAAATTAAAAGCTGTCCATTTCACACTCCACTCTTCCCCGGCCTTTGGCAGGGGCTATGATATAACAGGTTTTGCATAGCTGCTAGACATCTTCCTAATAGTATCCCCTGTGAATTCTAAATTTCAGTCACAGCCTCTAAATTTTCATTAAGAGCAGTCACACAGAGAGAATGATGGATTAGATTTTATTGTTGGAAAATCTCCAGATAAAATTAAAGTGCTTCTTTCTTTTCTGAAACCTTTACCTTTCCCCTGTGGTGCCCTATAAATAAGGTATCAAATAATGTTTATCCTTTTGAATTCTGCAATCTTACATGTTTCATGCTTACTCCTGACCGCTTTCCTGCCTCTTCAGAGATGTCACTCCTCAGTTAAAGCCCGGGAACAGACACACTACCTCTCAGGCTTTGCTGTACTACACAGCAGCCTGACTTTGTGTCCCAGCAGCACTTAGGAGACTTCACTTAAGCCCAGGTACATATTTATAAACACAGCATTGTCTCCTTCCCTTTCCTGGAAGTCTTTCTTTCACTTCCTTCCTCCTTCCCATCCAATTCCTTCTGTCCATTCTTTTTTTCCCTAGCTCTCCATCCTCCCTGTGTACATGTAATCTGCCTGGCTTGCGGACAGACGAGACACTGTTCGCTATACGCCATCACCACGGGGCCCGAGCTGAGGCACTTTCTGCTGGGAACCAGCCGCTGCCTCCCATAGCCAAACGTGATAAGTGGTATCCGCTCCCACTGCCCCTGGCCAGCAGATTTTTATAGCAGATGTTGTTTCTTCCTACAGCAGAGGGGGGAAAAAAAAAGTATTCTTTTAGGACAGAGGTCTTAAACTGTTTTAGATGCTTTTAGTCTTCAACTAAAAAGCAAGGACCCCGCAGGCAGTTGGTAGGAAGTGTTCAAGAGCTGGTAATGCTGGCATGATTCATACTGGTATCAGCTCGTTTAAATTAAATTCCACGGGGATTTATCCAGCAAAAGCTCCGAACAAGTTTTAGACAGCATCCTCCCACCCCCACACCTCTCACTTCACAGCATCTTAAATTAATACAGTGCAGAAAGGCCAGGACTGTACCAAGACAAAGGGTCAGCCGAGAGAGGAGCTTTCTGGGCTCTCAAAGGGAGGGAAGGGTCCTGGCTTCCCACCACGAGTGCAAGGAACCAACCACCCTACCCAGGGGAGAGACAAAAGCAGTTTTCCCGCTGAAGTAACCCAAGACATGATTGTCAACAGGGGTCACTGTGTTGGAGTCGGGGTCCCACATGGGTGCTCAGCCCTGGGGACTTACCATGGCTAAGCTCAAAGGCTGCCCCTTTCACCAGCAGGGCTGCAGCCAGCGGCAGGGTTTCCCTCATCCCACCAGCACTGCACAAGCGGGTCACTTCTGGGGCTCCTGCAAACTAGCAGTATATTCCATTTCCAGGCTGGCCGGAGCCTCAGAGCAGGGACAAGGCTCCCTTGCCAGCTTCCCAGGGCCTCTCCTGCTGCTGTTCCTCATGGCACAGGCTGTTATGATGGGCTGATGGGTTATTCCCACCATTTCAGTACATTCTCCTCCTGATTTACCCTAATTGGATAGGAGGAGAATCCACACTACCAGAGAGCCAAGCCAGTTGCTTGTCTCAGAGGTCCTCCAACCCGTATGGATCAGCCAGGGCTCAGCTCCCTCGATATCCTTCCTCTCCACTCAGAAAAGGTGGAAGGACTTCTAAGAGGAACAAACTGCCCTTCTTCTCCTTATAATGCCTCCCACCAGGAGCATGCAATGGAGCTATGAGCACAGGTGATCTGCGGATGTCAAGCTCATTAAGATTGTAAGAGCTTTACTAATTTGCACCAGCTGAGCATCAGGCTCTTGGTTTTCACTCCAGTTTTGATGAGCCACCACTGACCTAGAGGCTGCTTAACAGAGTAAGCACCCCAGACCAAGCCCACCGGCACCCATGGCAGTTGTCTCTGTAACTATTTTCCTTTGTAAAAAAACTTCTCAGAACTCTTCTCGCACTGGTGGAAAAATCATGTATTGGCCGGGAAACAAACAGAAAAGGATCCGAGTCTCATCCTCTCTGCTGCATTTTCATGTCATCCCAAAGGAAGTGTCTCTGCCTTGGCCACTTGCAGCAAAGGAAAGAAAACTCACCGAGTTTATTGGCGACTTTTATTGGTTTGTCTGTGCCACGTTTCGCAGGCAGCTGTGCCAAGAAAACACCGCGGCTTTCCAGCGACGAGGCCTCGGAGAGGCAGAGGTAAGCCCAGGAGAAGAGTGAAAAGCTGGAAAGAGGAACCTTGTAAATTTGGTACCAGCAAGGATGGAGGGGTGCCAAAGCTGACCGAAATCTGCCATGAAACGAATCAGATCGCAGCCTTGCCTTCCCTGCGCAGAAGTCACGACGCCCACAGCTGGGAGAGCGGCCAGTGTTATTTTTGGGCAAGATTTATGCAAGTTCCAAGCAGAGCCTCAGCGAAAAGGAAGCGAGGGGGAGAGATGGAGGTTTCTTTTTAACAGGGATGTTGGGAAGACACAGGAGTCATCAGCAACGAGTTAGAGCACCTACTCTGGGGTTGAATACCTCTGGGCTGGACAGACTGCTGCAGACCAAACACGGCTGTCCACCAACAACTCCCGAGCTGCAGTGACACATTGGAGGAACAGCTAAACCAGGCTCCCCACCAGATGTGTCCCCAGGTCCTGCCCTCATCCAGGTCCTGCTGCATGAACTGGGTGCAGGATTGCAAGGCCACCATCCTAAATGGCAAATACAATTTAGCTGAGCAAAGGGAGAGGCAGGATTGCTCTGGTTGTTTCCTAAAAGGCTCATCTCCACGACCCTGCTGTGGGATGGGGGAGAGCATGGGGAAGCACAGGACCTTTAACTCCTTTTTCATTTGGGATGGAGGTGTTGACGTTTTAAATGCCATGAATGATAGATAATTGGCAGTGTCTTGGATTCGTGAAGTCACCGAGAAGCAAAAAAACCCCCTCTTTCGATGCCCATGGTAACAATCCAGTATTGGGTTATAAGTGACTCAAGCGAGGACCGTGTGACAGCAGGGCACGCTTGGAGCTGGGATGCGTGCCCGCGGGCCAGCACGCTCAGCGGGGTGTTTCGCAAGGATCAGCTGGACACCGTCCTACCCTCGTGCTGCTGGTGAAGTCATCGTGGCTTTGTCCTCCTTGTCCCACTCCCGAGAGGATGGGGTAGAGCAGCTGTAGCTTAGCGCATCAGGCAGAGAATCATCATCTTCTTGCCTGCTGCCTCTCTGGGGCCCCGATATCGCAGGCACGCGGAGATTTGCTCTGCCCGGGCTGAGCTCTTCACCTCTTGCCTTGTGCCGAGTACACACAGAGTTGAGCAGAGGAGCTGAGTCAAGAGCAGTTCCTCGCTGGAGGATTTTGCTCATGGATGAACGTGTGCAAGCAGGTCCTTCTGGCTGCCGATCTCCCCTGTGTAGGAAAAGCAGAGGTACCACAGCTCTGGCGTGTGCTGTGAAGGTGGGATGTCTTACAATAAGAAGGAAGCACTTTCTTTTCACTACCTGGTTGTTCCCAGTGTTTTGCATCCATCAGGCACATCACCTCTTCAAAAGGAGTGGATGAGCTGCTGCTGCCTGGACATCATTACTGGAGTCTGTGTGGGCATGCATACCTCTGCATCCACGAGGCCCTGTGCTTTAACACTGCCTCATGCAGAGGCTCAGTTACTCTAAAACCATCCCATGCTTATGGAAAGAAACCAACAGTTTGGGAGGCAGGCTTTGTCCACCAATCCCAACACCCGACCATCAGGATGGGAGCCCAGCATGGGCTGGGTTCACCCATATCAATAAGCTGCAGCTGCTGTTACAGAATCACAGAATGGCAAGGGTTGGAAGGGACCTCGGGAGATCATCTAGTCCAACCCCCCTGCTAAAGCAGGTTCACCTAGAGCGTGTCACACAGGACATCATCCAGGTGGGCTTTGAATATCTCCAGAGAAGGAGACTCCACAGCCCCCCTGGGCAGCCTGTGCCAGGGCTCAGTCACCCTCAAAGTCGAGAAGTTCTTCCTCACATTCAACTGGAACCTCTTATATTTCAGTTTGTGCCCATTGCGCCTTGTGCTGTCACTGGGCACCACTGAGAAAAGTCTGTCTCTGTCCTCGTGACACCCACCCTTCACATATTTGCACATGTTGATGAGATCCCCTCTCAGTCTTCTCTTCTCCAGGCTAAACAAGCCCAGCTCCCTCAGCCTTTCCTCATAGGGGAGATGCTCCAGTCCCTTTATCATCCTAGTTGCTCTCCTCTGAACTCTTTCTAGGTGTTCCTCATCTTTCTTGAACTGGGGAGCCCAGAACTGGACACAGTACTCCAGGTGGGGTCTCACCAGGGCAGAGCAGAGGGGGAGGATAACCTCCCTCGCCCTGCTGGCCACACTCCTCTTAATACACCCCAGGATACCATTGGCCTTCTTGGCAACAAGGGCACACTGCTGGCTCATGGTCAGCTTGTCGTCCACCAGGACCCCCAGGTCCCTCTCTGCAGAGCTGCTTTCCAGCAGGTCAGCCCCCAGCCTGTACTGGTGCTGGGGTTACACCTCCCCAGGGGCAGCACCTGACACTTGCCCTTGTTGAACTTCATCAGGTTCCTCTCCGCCCAACTCTCCAGCCTGTCCAGGTCCCGCTGAATGGCAGCACAGCCTTCCGGCGTATCAGCCACTCCTCCCAGTTTTGTGTCATCAGCGAACTTGCTGAGGGTACACTCTGTCCCCTCGTCCAGGTCATTGATGAATAAATTGAACCAGACCAGGCTGAGTACTGAGCCCTGGGGAATTTCCCTAGCTACTGGCCTCCAACTAGACTCTGCCCCGCCGATCAGAACCCTCTGAGCCCTGCTGTTCAGCCAGTTCTCAATCCACCTCACTGTCCACTCATCCAAGCCACACTTCCTGAGCTTCCCTATGAGGATATTATGGGAGACAGTGTCAAAAGCCTTGCTGAAGTCAAGGTAGACAACATCCACTGCTCTCCCCTCATCTACCTAGCCAGTCATGCCATCGTAGAAAGCTATCAGATTGGTTAGGCATGATTTCCCCTTGGTGTATCCATGCTGGGTACTCCTGATCATCTTCTTTTCCTCCACTTGGTTGGAGAGGACACCCAGAATGAGTTGTTCATCACCTTTCCGGGGATGGAGGTGAGATTAACTGGCCTGTAGTTCCCTGGGTCCTCCTTCTTCCCTTTTTTGAAGACTGGAGTGACATAGGCTATCCTCCAGCCCTCAGGCACCTCTCCTGTTCTCCAGGACTGTTCGTAGATGATGGGGAGTGGCTCAGCAATGGCATCTGCCAGCTCCTTCAGCACTCGCGGGTGCATTCCTGTTGACCGATGTTGTTGCAGCATTGGACCCAAAGGCCGCGGGTGCCCCATGCACCCCTTCCATCGTCTGCTTGGGCCCACCCACACAGCACCACTGCTGGAAGACCCCAAGGAAATGCAATCCCTACATGGGGAGGTGCCGGGAGCTGCAGGAGTCTGGTGGTCTCTTCTGGGAGCAGGACACGTAAGGTCACAGCAAAAGTCCCAAGAAATTCAGACCTGGGGGATTATGGAGGGATCTGTAGGTTGTTTTGCCAATATACCCTAATTTTCTCTTTCTCTGGCTAATTCTAATTTCAGGCACACTCAGATAAAGCCTCAAGACACTACACTGAAAGAAACAGCCAGCTCAAAGCACACGTGTGGCCTTATCTTCTCCACGCATTCATTTGAATAAATCTGTCCCGAAGGTACTTTACATGTGGAAGGACAAACCCTGGCTAACCTCCAGGGAGTTCGTGTTATCAGTTTATAAGTCTATAGGAGGCTTTTAATGGACTCACAAAGGCACCAGTGTTGCCCTTAGGAAAAGGCACTGGAAGTTGAACCCCCGGGATGCCATTCCACTCGTGCTCCACCAAACCATCCCTCCTCCTGTGCTCAGTTTTCCTGTTCGTAAAACCTGGGTAATTAATACTGAGTAACTGCTGAGGGATTGTACAAGTCTCTGTTATTTACTGTGATGGAGCACATCACGTGCAAGCCCTTGTGAGTGCGACGCTTCAAGAACATTTTTATCCAATTGGAGCGCAATGGTTGGCGGCAATAAGGAAGCTGTCTTCAGGAACAACCACCAAACTGCAGTTATTCCTAGGTTATTAACTGGAGCAGGTACACTGTTGGTTTAGTACCGAGATGTGTATGAAGAAAGACCAAACCTCAACCACATATCCATATATCCCTAAGAACAAATACCTTTTCTAGGGAACTCCTTACAGAATTTTGGAAAGAAAACCATTTTGAGGAAAACCATCCCAAAAATGTACTACTTTTTTTTTTTTTTTTCTTCATCCAAAATAAGGTTCTGATTTTTACCAACAACAATAATGTTAAAAAAGATCTGGATTAACTCGAAAGCTATTTCACTTTCACTCCATTTCTTTTGCCCCTCCACAGGGAAATCCTCTGTGCAGAGTTTCCAAATGTTAATGAACAACAGTCCTTTCTCTGTACCTTTTAGGGCCTGATTCACCATGATCATCCATAAATATTACTTTAAAAACTTTCCCGAGGAACTCCCGGGGGCCGTGAGAGCAGCCGATGTCAGGAAATGTCAGATATTTCTCCCTCTCCTCCTTGAGACGCTGGTAGCACGGTTGGAAAAGAACAGATGCGTTAAATGTTCGGAGATTTACAGCACCCCCCCACCCCCCTGGGAACCATAAAACGACAATTTGTTCAATTTCAAAAGCAGACCTCTGCCCGTTGCAGGACCTTTCATCACTGTTTGTAAAGCTGGGCTTAAAAAGCCTGGGATCTTTTATGATAAAATGGACACAAAGTTCATTTTTCAACCGTTGCAATGCCTAAAAAATAGAGATGTGTGCAGCCAGAGCAGGGAAGGAGGCAGCCCTTCGCCGGCCGGATCCTGCCCTGGCCTTGCTCCTGGCTCTCTTTGGCATGGGGGTATCCCATAGTGGGGAGGTTTAAGGTAAGGGGGCCAGGAGGGGTTGGAAGCCCTGGTTTAGCAGATGGAATGCCATACAAGGTCTGCTCCCAGATTCTCTGTGTGAGCCACAGGCGACCACCAATGGCCCTTGTACCTGTTTCTGGCCTCCAGCAGGCACTGGGAGGATAAAAATCCACTCACGACCAAGAAGTGGTTTGGCATCACAACATGACAGTGTCAGTCCAGTCTGTCAAAGCCCGGCCTTGATGAAGGTGTTTGCACAAACACCTAAAGACCAAAGTCATCGTCTTGCCTCTTGGCCTTGACCTCGCTCCCCTGCCACCTCTGCAGACGAGATGGTAGCCAGGATGCAGCACCTCTTTCAAGAGCCTGACACATCGCCGGCCATGGAGGAGAAGGAGATTTTGGCATTTGACTCGGAGGCTTTCTTCACCTCCACAGAGCCCACGAGTGTTTAGTTTCAGCCTCAGACCCAAGGTGGCCCCAAAACAAGGCACGGATCACCCCACCTCCCTCCCACAGACCTGTGATCTCTGCAGTGTTGATTTGGCTCCAGATGCTGGGCTGCGTCCTCCTCTGGCGTCCCAGCCCTGGAAACCAAGTGAGGAGTGAAGCAACATTACCCATGTAATGGTTGAATAAGAGCAGAGTTCTGCATTTATTGCTTAAGTAGTTTGAAGTGATTGTAATGCAGCCAGATTTATTTCTTATATACAGTGGTGGACTTATTAAACTTCCAAAGGAGCTCTTTAAGCTGTCATTTGGGGTTTAATTGCTGAATAGAACTACCTGCTTCTAAAAGGCTGCCGTGAAACAGCCCTTCTTCCATGCACTGTTGTCTTCTGCTCAGAAGAAGATCCCCCAAAGCACGAAGGGTTAAAGCTTTGGCCTGCCTAGTCCAGTCCACCCCCTCCTCCCCCAGTTTGCAAATAGGAGAAAGGAAAAGGATTAGAGGGGAGAGATTTATGGACTAGCCCATCACAGAGCCTCAGTTCGCACTTTGATGATGGGGGAACAGCCCCGCTCTAACAAAGGGGCTGTAAAGCATGCCCACCGGTAAACTATCTATTGGGGGGAGCAAAATCCCTCCTTGGATTATTAAGGGCTCTGCGAGTCCTTGGACAGAAAGGCTGCACCTTTTTTATGGCCGCATTATTAATAAAGAGCTGGTGAAATACTTACTGCTGCTCCGTAAATCTTCCAAGGGCAGGAGTAGGTTGCACAGACATTTGGGCTGGAAGGAAACAGAGGGGCTGTGGGGCTTGACCTACATCCCCCATCCCGAGCGTGGCGAGTGTCTCTGGATGCAGCAGGAGCCCAGCTCTGCTCCCAGCACGCCGCGGGGAGAGGAGGTCCGTGCCCTGCAGTCCCCCGAGATGTCCTCTGGCTGCTCCACCCCCAAGGCGCTGCGGCAGAAGCTGTGCAGGGAGAGGTCCCCAGCCTCCAGCCTCAGCTAGGCTGGGTGGCATGGCCCCATGTCCCTCTTCCCACCAGCCTTTGAGTCTGTCCCAAGGGCTGGGGAGCAGCAGGGGCCATGGGGATGGATCCTGGAGATGCAAAACTGCCTTGCCAAGGCAAGAAAACCAGTAACGTAATTCATAGCTATTCCTTTCATCAATACTTTCATCATTACATCACTGGTTTCACAAGAAACCAACAATGTAATTCATAGCTATAACTTTCATCTAACCCCGTGCAACTCTTCTTTGAACACCTTTGGATGTAGTAACTCCTCAGGCTCGCTACAGCTAGCCCAACATGGAAGGACCAAATGACCTTTTAAAACATTCTTTCACTCTTCCATAATTTTTTGTTTTTTAGCAGGGGAGGGAGGAATTAATGGAAAAACAGAAGTCCCACATTTGAAGTGAGAGATGCCCTCCCCCCCCCCAAAAAAAGTCTGCTGGCACTACCCAACCACCAAGGAGCTGGTGGTGAACATGAGCTCAGACCAAACTGCCACACATCAGATCTGGATTTTGCAGGGGAGGCTGAGGGGAGGGAAGAGCTCCCACTTTTGCAGACTTTGCTTGCATCGTGAGACCGTTCCAGCCCAAACACCCAGGACCTGAAATGCATTTGCTCTCCCACGCCTATGTCCTATTCTGGAAGAGCTGTGGAAACCCTGCTTTGCTGGAAGGCAACCGCAGTGGCATAGGGAGGACATCCCCTGTCCCCTTGCTCTGCCCAGGGCTCAGCTTCCCCCACCTTAGCACCTGTTTGGAACAAGCACCCCCCAAAAAGCCCCGAGTGCTGAGACCCAGAGGAGTTGGCTGCACTTTAGAAAAAGCAAAAATAAACAAACCCTCATGCCTACCAACAAAATCCAACCCACGACGACAACAACAACAACAAAAAAGTTCCCTTCCTAATTTCAGCTTCTGGTCATAAAATTTTACTTTCATGTAACAGCATGAAATCTGCACAACCGGAGCAGGGGTTTTTAATAAAAGGCAGAGTTGATGCAATATCCAAGCCAAGGTGTTTTTATAAGCCAGAAGAAGAGAGACAGAAACACAGAAGGAAAATAATTTTCTTGAATTCCTTCCAGAAAGGAATTTTATTTAGATTTCCTTTAACCATGCTGCAATTCTCCTTCCTCTTGCTGCATGGGTTTTCCCCCTTAAAAGCTGTCCCCCTTAACCTGTGCATTAATGCCAGCAAATCCAAGCCACTCACTTCTTTTTTGCACCTCAGCCTGAGTGCGTTTAAGGTGTTTGCACGCCGAGGAACAGAGCAATTTTCAGCGTGCATTGGGCTCCACCTTTCACCAAAGCCCAAACCGCCGCAGACCCCGGCCTCAGAAGAAGGTACCCAAGTGTCCTGCAGCCAGGGAATGCTCCTCTTCCAACACCCATGAGGACGGAGGGAAAGCGCTTCCCTGTGTCCCGAACTGTGAGGTTTGAGAAGAGAATAATGTCTGCTAAAGGGCCAGAAACAGCACTCAGCTCGGTGAAAAATGACTTCCAAATGCCCCCTGCTCTGGGGATTTTATAAGGGAAGATGGATCTTTCTATCTGTTTTCCTTTCTTCTTCATTTTTCAACTCTTGACCTACACTGTGAACAGAAACCTCCCAGGTGTGAGCCTTCGGCAGAGGAAATGCTTCCTCCAGTTCATTTGTCTTCGGCGGCCTGCGCAGCTGAAGAGACGCATGTGGCCAAAGGGATGCTGTTCCCAAGCCTGCCCACCCTGCCTCCTCTGCCCCGGCTGCCGGAGGGTTGGATGTGCACCGCCGTTAGCAGGGATGGTACCGGCCGTCCCTCACCTGGCCCTGTGCAACTAGGAAGGCAAGAACCAGAGCAGCCTTGGCCCCACTTTTGGGCAGACATGCAGCCCGAGACAAAGAGAGACTGATCCATTTAAACAAAGAAGTTCTGGGATTTACCTGGGCATGAAGGACCAGATCGCAGAGCTGGGAAGGGAATTTTTGGGCATGCTTCCCAGACACCGTGGGTCCCAGACAAGCTGCTCTGGTGAACTCAAAGCATCCCTTCTCTCAGGTCAGAGCGTGACACGAGTCA
Organism: Butorides virescens; assembly: GCA_017310255.1. Lineage (NCBI taxonomy): Eukaryota > Metazoa > Chordata > Aves > Pelecaniformes > Ardeidae > Butorides > Butorides virescens. Next base: position 126,524 of record JADKXX010004759.1, on the reverse strand, counting down.
CAGGTTTCAGACACGGATTTCAAATGCCTGAAAACCCCTGATTCCCAGCTCTAGGTTCAAGGGCAACATATTCCTACACAATGTTTTTGCTTCCAGCATCACTCATGGTCACTGGAAAACACCACGGCGATATGCCCAAGAGGGAAAGGATGGTATGGTTTGCAGCACCCTGTTTGGGAGATAATCCGAGCTGGATGGTTGGGAACCAGTGCCTAAAGGTTTCTGGATGAAGGCATTTTGGCTTAGCACATTATTTATTATTAGGGTAGAAATAACTAAAATGGGAGGATCTGCATAATCCAGACCTTTGGGACGTTCTTTGTTGCTTCTTAGACAGCCCCAAACACGCATTGCCCTGGACGTTGTCCACCTCCAGGCTGGAGTGGAAGGGAAGGGGAAGAAGGAGTGAAGAGGGGCATGCACAGGTCGCCCCCCCCTACCCCCCGCCCCAGCCTTTCCCCTCTCTTGGTTTGAACATGGGGCCCTTATTTTCTTACTGTTTTTCAGAGTGTTTCAAGCATGACCATGGATGGGGACGTCTCCCCGCCATCCGGCAGAGCCATTCCGTGCAGACAGCCTGGGAGTTTCGCATGGCAAATGGGAAGCAACTGATCTCCAGGAAAGCTATTTATCAGCAGCCGGCGACCTACGGAGCTGAAACCCCGGCTGCACTTGTTCCCGGGCTGCGCCACGGAGCTAATGGCATAAGCAGGGGGAAGCACGGATGCGAGCGCAGCCACCGACAGCAAGACATCCCATGCCTTGGGATGGGGCTGATGCACTTTTGGCCGTCTGGCACACGTATGGCAGGGCTTCCAAGCTGGATGTGGAAGAGGCTGGGGGCAGCAGTGCCCATCCTCACCCCAAATTACCTTCTGGGGAAGATGGAGGTGAGGCTGGACCACATCCTTCACGTCTGGCACTTGGGCCAGCAGCTCTTGTCCCTCCTCAACTGGAAGATAAGCAGAAATGTCCTTGCAAGGTTTGCTCCTTTGTAACAGAGGTTGCACGGGATGGAGGCTTAGCTAAGCCCACAAAAATGGGCTTTCCATGGCCAGGAAAAAGAGGCTTCAGATGCGTATTTAGGGAGGGAGAGAGGCAGAATCTGAAGACCCCATTAAGATTTCAGTGCCGCGGCTTCTATCTTGGACTTTACCGTCCATTTAAGAAGAAAGAGTTTTTAGTACCAAGTTTACAAGTTGGGCCTGTCTCCTTAGAAAAATAAAATTCAGGAAAAGAATTTTTATAGGACAATTTGTTTCTCTCCACGAAGGCTTGAGAAAGCCAAACTGCATGGCCCGCGGGGCTGCAGCTCAGCTGTGGCAATGGATACAGCAGCGTCCTGCCTGCCCTCTCCCTCTTTCAGCAAGAAGTTTCCCTTTGGTTTACAGCAGCCCATGCTCCGGGGGAAAAAACAACAACTGCCGCTGTTATTCTTTATGAAGGCAGCAAGAGGGCTGAATAAAAGAGACTGCATCCAAAGCACAATATGAGATGAAAAAGACATCCAAGCTCCATGGCGCTAGATAAAACAAAGCACACACAGAAAGAATCAAATGCTGAAATATGTATTTCTTGTGGGTATGAATAGAACTGTCTATGTTTGCCTTGGAGACAGGGGGAAGGAGGCCAAACGGTTTAATCTCAGCAGGTATTGCTTTTCAGTACAGAGACATCGAGCAATTTGAAGACCTCCTGCCAGGCCATTTCAGCAGTTTTGCACAGCCCTGCTCTCTCCGAGCTGCTCGGTGCAGACTTGTGGAAGGGTCTCCTCCGCTCTGCAGCCCACGGACAGGTTAGATGCTCGCACACCTCTTGCCCTAGCATGGATGTTAGCGATAAGAAAAGCCCAACAAGTTCAGGCAAATCAGCCGCCTTCGTGAGCTTTATCCAGCCCCTGCCGCGCTCTCCCCAGCCTGGCTCCCGTCACCGGGCCGTGCCAGACCACTGGTGGGTCCTCACTTCTCTGAACTCCGGGCCTTTGCACTGGAGGGCAGGCCAGTGGGATTTGTTCTGGTGGGCTGTGAAGCACCGGAGCTGGAGGGTGAAAAGCCACTATCAGCGGAGCACACTGGTATCTCTGGGCATCCCATAAGGACATGCAGGAGCCAAGATTTATGCCTTCTTAAAGCCACAAAACAAAACACAAAAAAGAGCTGGGTTTTCATTCACCACAGATGTTGACATGGACATGACAAAAAAGATGAAATGCTCCTACTTAAAAAAAAAAAATGGATTTTTTTCAAAATTATTTCCAGGCTTGGAAATCCAGTGGTGCTACCACCATCCTGTTTTCTTCCTCCGAGCAACCTCGCCCACTGCTGTCCCCAGGCCATGCACGAGCACGTTTCCAATCGTGTCCCTGGTCTTGCCCCGGTACTCACCATGCAGACAGGCGTGTGCCTGTGCAGCCGGCACCAGCGGGTGCTCAAGCGGTTTGCAGGCCGGTGCACGCCGCGCCGGCGCAGCCACAAAATCATACGGTGCTCTCGGCTGCTTCAAAGGCAGGAGGGACCCGTCTGGCACGGTGCGATGAGCCGGTCCGGAGCAGCAGGGCCAGGTCCCATAGGCGATGAGTGAGTGCAGCCGATCCTTCCAAGAGGTGAAGGCAGAAGGTGCGAGGGTGCAGGTGCCCTGCAAATGTTTTACATGTATATGCCTGGAAGCTGAGATGGGCTCATCTGAGAAGAGCCCTGCAGATGCCAAGTGCCCCCAGCCGCTCGCCGGTGGGTCGGGCGCGTCAGTAATTCTGATATGCTGCGCCCTCGCAGAAAGTGCATGGTTGGATCAGTTCACCATCGTTTGCATCTGCTTTCCTCATCCCGGACCACGTTACCATCTCCCATCCATGTGCAGAAATTTGGTGCCTGACAGTGATGGAGAGCAGAAGCAGTTGATGAATGATGTTAAGCGTGGGAGGAGGTGGGAGATGTTTCCTAGCTAATCTGTTCCTCCTGAGCAAGGCTAGACCTGCTCCAGCGTCTCCTCTCTGGTGGTTTGGGCCGGCCTGTTACCCAGCCTTGTTGCTGTTCATCTCTGTTGAGAAGCCAGGTGGTCCGAGGAGCACCCCCATCCTCCCCGGGCACGTTGCCTCCAGTACCACCCACTGGTTCCCTCATGCTCTGAGGCTGAAAATACGGTTTTAATAATGTGTCCATAAATCATTCTGTCCGTAGTAGCTGACACGAGCAGTGGTGCTGGGAATAGGCCCAAACTTCCCAGGTGCAGGAAAGCCTACACAGTCAACCCCAGTGCTGTGAACGGTGGCCCCTGTCAGCCCGTGGCATGGAGGTGGCCACCAACAAGACCCAAAGGCAGTGGTCACCACTGGGTGTAACCCACCCTCCAGGGAAGCAAGGGTTGGGATTCAGGGCCCTAAACAGAGGTATCTGGTGCCATGTGAGATGCTCTGGGGTCTCGGGGCAAACCATAGGGCTACCAGGACCTACGAGACACCCGAGCCTGCTGGAAGAGCAGCTGGAGGCCAGCTGGGGTCCTGCAGGGCACCTAAATGGCACCAGGCACCCAAAATGTGCCCAAGGTCTTGACATGGGACCTGGGTCTTGGCCGTAGCATCAGTTCAGTTGTGTTCAGTGGTGGGCCCCTCACTCCCAGAAGGACATGGAGGGGCTGGAGCGTGTCCAGAGAAGGGCAAGGAAGCTGGGGAGGGGTCTGGAGCCCAAGGCTGATGGGGAGCGTCTGGGGGAGCTGGGGGTGTTCAGCCTGGAGGAGAGGAGGCGGAGGGGAGCCCTTATCGCTCCCCACAACTGCCTGACAGGAGGGGGGAGCTGGGGAGGGGTCAGGCTCTGCTCCCAGGGAATGGGCAATGGGACGAGGGGAAATGGCCTCAAGTTGCACCAGGGAAGGTTTAGGTTGGACACTGTGAAAAATTCCTTCCCCGCAAGGGCTGTCAGGCACTGGAAGGGGCTGCCCAGGGCAGGGGTTGAGTCCCCATCCCTGGGGGGATTTAAAAGCTGGGCAGCCGAGGTGCTTAGGGCCAGGGTTTAGTGGTGGGATGGCAGGGTTAGGGGAATGGTTGGGCTTGGGGATCTTAAGGGCTTTTCTCAACCTGAATGATTCAGCCAGAGCCACAGTGGAGGTGCTGGTTAGCAGAGATGGCACATGCTACCTGCAGACATCACTTCGGGCTGCCGAAAAAGAAATGTCATGTCAGAACGACTGCCTCAACATGCATTTTTTACAGCCCCCCATAGATTTTTGTCACGGATTCCTCCAACGGGCTCCCGCTGGCCTCTGACAGATACAGGATACGTCTCATGACAGATTGGTTGTTTTAAAAGTATCCTGTTCTCCAGCTCTAATAATTTGGGAAGCTCATTTGCAGCCGTGAAAGCCGTTATCCAGCAATTCTGAGTCTGCACAGAGTTTGCAGCCTGTCGAGCTCCCCTGTCATGGGGCATCCATCGCTCTCACGCTTCACTCCTGCACCGACACTGAAATAGCAGGCAAAATCCTGCACCGGTGCAGAGCAAGTACCCCCGGCTGTGTGTCAGGACAGTTCCCCAGCAAATAAACTGTTCAGGATGACCCTGAACTCCCAATGGATGTTTTCAGATTTTGAGCATAGGTTGGGTTCAGGGCAAGGGCTCCTATGAAGAGCAAAACCCCATCACTGCTGCCCAGAGCTTTCCATTCACCCTTCGTCTTTTCCCATCGCTTCCTTGCACCCAGCAGCAGTGAGATTTTCTGGCAACAAAAGTAAAAAAAAAAAAAATCCCAGAAAAGACATACACCAGTGCCACAGTTTTGGAGCGCAAGGCCCGTTTGCTGCCTGTACAGCCACTTGGAGGGCAGAAACCATTCCCAGATCGAAGGCTTTGACACTTCCCTGACAGATCCTTTGTCTCCAGCATCCAGAGACGTGACGGGAAAAGCAGCCGGCCGGGCGCGGGGGCTTCGCAGCGGGCCTTCACCTGGTATCAAGGCCGCAAGAGGGGTTTCCACCTGATGCTGGAAACAATGCCATCCATAGAAACCCACATTGTTACCTTGACATTTGGAAGCAATTACCTGCATGTTATGTAAAACTTTTATTAAACGACTGGAGAAATTCGGTAATGTGTTAATCATTGGTTGAATGACATCTGCTTAATACCAGAGATTTTTGAACTGCAGGAGAAGGGTTCAGCAGTTCAGAATGATTACCAAAACATATTGCTCCTTTTTTCGTTCTCTTACGTGTTAATTTTTCAGATTTATTGTCTTAGGCTCCTGCGTCTAGTATTTTCACTGCATGTCAACATCTGTTATATCTCTGCATTTCGCAGCTCTTTAGTCTTTGCCCCATGAAGCCTTAGGCACTCGGATGAGAGACGCAGCCAGCTCTAACCCGGGGCTTATGCAATTCTCCAAACTAATCCAGAGGACAATTACCAGGGAGGTTTGGCTCGCGGAGGCATTTCTGGCATCAAAAAAGGGATCGGTAGATGGACTTACACCCAAAGAAACCAGGCGGGTTGAGAGACAAACTTGGCTGTCAGGCCAAGGCTCGGAAAGTCTGGGGCACTGCGAGTCTGCTGCTCTTGGAGAAACATGGGGTAGGTGGAGATGTGTCATGGAAAGATGCTCGGTTTGTTCCCACTCCTTTTTTTTGCTCATGTGGACCTGGAGTCGCTCTGTTCACATGGCAAGCCATAAAAATCCTCTGGGGATGCTCATCCTTTCGCAGTGCAGAGCAAGGAGAAGAAGGGATGTTCTGCACAAGCCGTTGTGGCCGCGGGGCTCATGTGGTGCAGACACGTCCACGGAGATCTGGGACCTGGCTGGGACCTTGGGCTCCAGGCTGGGCACAGGCGCCAGCATTGGTGCAGAGGAGAGAGACCCCGCACTGCCCTTAATAAAACTCAAATAAACTCACAGTCCTTTAGGGCTTGGATTCATCCTGCTTTCTCTTTTTCACCTCCGCCAGGGGAAAAGCCAGGGTCCTGTTAGCTCCTGGAGACAGCACGCAGAGCGGCCTCAGCCTGGGGCTGGAGGGAAGAAGCATCCTTGGAGTGCTGGGATTCCTCCCAGCTGGGCGAGCGGACCTTCCCGCACTCTCCCAGTGATGGAGGCTCCTGTATGGATTCTCCTTTTGCTGGGTAAAAGCTGAGGGGCAGCGCATTGATGTCCCCGCATCCCGGGGACCAGCACCCGGTGCAGCCGGATGGATGCACAAACAGGCAGCTGCCGGACAGCCAGCAAAGCCTCTCCTAAAGCCATTAGGAGCAATACGGAGCCTCTCGCCGGGCTTGTATTGGGCTTAAATCACGCACTGGCCCTGCACGATGAATTTCATCCCATGTGTATTAAATACCTGGAGGAGTTAACCCGGAGCAGCTCAGTGCCGGGCAGCCAAGCCCGGGCAGCCGCTGCAGGACGGGTGCGGGAGCGGTGGGAAGCAAAGCGGAGCCGCCCCGCTCGGGGCATCGGTCGAAAGAGCCGTGCTAGAGAAGGTTCACCCCAACATGACTTAACAGAAAATCTTTTTGCAGGTAATTTCCATGCACTGCTCTGGATCATGTTCCAGGAGAAACTCACATTATATATGAGCCAAACGCTTTCTGCTCCCAACCGTCAAGCTGGGCTTCTAATTTATGCTTTTTTTATTATTTTGTTCCCTCACCCATGATCTGCCCCTCACTCCCCAATAAAAACTACAGCTTCCATTTATCATTTGTTTCTGCGGGTTCTATAAATTCAGCCGTGCCCTATCTCTCCTTCTTGATGTAACGCTGACTTTCCATCCACCTCCCTTTGTAGGTTGTGTTGGTTCTGTAACCTTACACATCTCCTTTCCGCATCCTCTTCTTTTTTAGGATGGGGGGAGACAAAGAAATAATAAAATAACCCCCAAATCTTTAAAGGCCATCTCCAAAACCACAGAATGGCTGCTATTACATGCAAATAAAGCTTGCAGTTTTTAACAGAGGAACTTCCTACTTTTCTTTTTTTCTTCTTTTTTTTATCAAATGCGTTCAGTAATTAGCAACAGCTTGGGAAGGCAGGCGGTGACACTTGCTGCCCCCAGAGCCCGCGGGACCGGGGGTCACTTCAGGAGGGCTCCTGCCCATTTTCCTTCCGAGCCCTTTTGCAGATTTAACTCACAGAGGGTTTGCGTCAAATTTTGGGAAGCACGCGGAGGAGCGAGCATCCGATGCTCTGCCTCCTGTCACTGCAGCGCCGTGAGCCTGAAAACACTTATTCCTTCGAAACTCCCGCCTGGAGTAATTAAAAGAAATTGTAAAAGTGTGGGAATGGCTGTATTTGTCCCAGGCTTGCAGTCCAGTCTTCGTCCCCTGCCAGTGGCCAGGGCGCTTCAGAGGGGAGCGGAGACGACCCCCTGCCTGCGGCCGTTCGGGGATGAGCTTCTCCACGGGGAGCTTCTGCCGCCCCTCGAGCAGAGCCTGGCTCGAGTTTATGCTGAGGGTTGGCCAGGAACCATTCCTGCTCGCCGAAAACTGCTGATGGAAACAAAAGATTTTCCTGCTTGTTGAAATTTTTTTTTTTTTTTGCCTTTTGTCAAAAAATCCTCCTTTTTCTCCTTCTGGGAGCACATCTTTTGGAAAGCTTTTCCATGAACAGGAGGAAAAGGTCACATGTAGAGTGGTCCGTACCTGGCACGGAGTTTGCAGGCCTGGTTTCAAGGAAGAAAGCAAGGAATTTTTGCAGACGTTCATGGCGAGCTTCTTCCAAGCCTGAGCACAAGGACAGAAGAAGATTAATGCCAATGTGAACCAAACGGCAAGAATTTTTGGGAGACTCGGCTTTACTCTTTAAATCCAGCACTTAAAAGATGCTGGTCTTCCCTTAAACAAGATTTTAAAGCACTAAGCTCTGGCAGTAGTTCTCCTACTGCACAAATGCATGACCTTGGATGACACTGATCTGCCAAAAAAGAAGTGGGAAAAAAAAGGTGTTGCTGATATTTATTTATTTTATGTTCCGATTCCTCATTCATCATCAGGTATATTTGCTCTTGGCAGCACCGGCAACTTCCTCAACCACAGCCAAGGTGACCACTAAAATTAGCATCAAATCCCAATAACGCTTTACATCATGTACACGTTATTTTTCACTGGATGTAAATTGTGAGGTGTTTCACTTTTGTTTTGAATCCCCAGGGGATCAGGTCGTTGCTCCAGGCATCGGTCCATGCCGGGGACGGAACCGGCCGATGCAAGTGACTCCAAATGTGGAAGTTAAATTTTTTGTTTCACTGGAGAAATGTGCTCAGTCCTTGCCAAGATGAATTACTAAAATGTCTGAAGAAACAGCACTGACTGAGACCTCAGACAGTAAAACACAATTTTCATCCTCTCTCATAAATTTTTTGCTTAATGAAAAGTCCTCCAGGAGCACATTTCTCTGTCAGAGCCAAGGAAAATAAACGTGTGCATGGTTAAACAGCGCTGATAGCCGTGAATGCTAATGACCCTGCCCACATCCCAGTGTTTAATTAAACATCTGCACCTACATCCCTCCTGGAGACCCCCCTGCCTCCGGCATCCCCAGGTAGGAGAGCAGAGGGATGCTCTGGCAAAGGGAGTTATTTTTTGCATCATCCTCGTGCCATGCCGGGACCGCTCGGTCCCCACTTCCAGACTGCTTTGATAGAGAGCTAGGCAGAAAAGGCAGACTTTTCCTCAGCAGAATATAATGTTGTTTGGCTGGGGTTCCTGTGAAAGCCCTGCAGCGAGCAGGACGGCGCAGACCGGGGCGGCCGTGGGTGCCTGGGCAGACAGCCGCATGCCTTCTCATCCCCAGGCAAGACATTGAGCTAAAGAAGCGAAGCAAGGCAGGTGGTGCTACTGGGAGGTGTAATTAATTAAATGCTCGTAAGGCTGTAGCATCACCCAGGGATGCTCACAGTTCACCGGGCCAGTGTCCTAGTAGCCCCGAGTTTGGAGAGACTGAGGTGAGGGCAGGCAATGGGGCACCCTGTGGTGCCCGAGCCCCGAGAAGGGGTGGCCATGACTTGCTCCTCACCTGCGCAGGCTGCAGCACGCCAGACCTCATCCGCCTTGTCCTCCGAGGAAGCTGCAGGCACAAGAGCAGGGAAAAAAAACCCGCATCAGCAATGGGAAGATGGAAATTCCCTGCAGGGGTGGCTAGCAGGGATAGCACCCATGACTGATGCTCCCCAACATCTCCAGGCATCACCCAGAACGATGAATGATCCTTCCTGAGCCATGGTGGGACCTGCTGGGGAAGGCCAGAGACCCTGGGGTGTCGTGCCCAGGGAAATGAAGTCCGAGATGGGGTAGGATCACTACTTACAAATACGGATGAGCAGGAAAGAGCTGGTTAAACTCCAGTGTTGGCATGATAAGAGAGGAGGAAAACACTGCTCATGAATACACTTAGGCTGGACAATAGAAGAGGGTTTCTAATCATCTGCAGAGAGGCCTCCTAAGAGAGCTGGAAAGAGCAGAAACCTTAATGGAATTTAAAATGCACCTCGATTGATTTGTGAAGAGGATCATGGCAACGGTCTGATGTGAGGAGCTGGCAGCCCTCCTCCTCTCCGCACCCTCCGCCGGCACCCCACGGGCAGGACTGGCTCTTCTCAGCTCTTACCACACCAGGTTCAGACCAGCCAAATGTCTCCCAGTGGCTTTCTGGATGCTTCTCCACCTGCGAACCCATCCCTGGCCACCTCTCCTTGTCCCAGCCTGGCAGCAGCAGCCCTGGATGCCTGCTGTGGTCTCAGGGACCACTGGAGGTCCTTACCTGCATGAGGGCTGGTGGGACCCAATACCCCGAGGAGACAGGTGGGGAGACAGGAGTCGTGTCCTCCTTGCTGGTGGGGCTGGACCATGGCATCTCCCACCCATCCAGAGCTGCTTTACCTCCATGTGGGTTCAGCCTGGTCTCCAGTAGTATCACCATGTGGCATTTCAGTGCTTTGCCGGTGATGTCCCCATCCATGAAGACCACCCTCCTTCTCCTTGAAAGGCAAAGGAGGGACAGGAGGGGAGGACGGGGGACAGAGGCACCAAAGTGTCAGATGCAACTGGAGGGGCTGTGCTGGTGGGCAGGAACGCCCGCAGTGCCAGGCTGCTCTGCAACGCCCCGCCTGCACCCAGAGCAGCCCCGAAACGTGAGAGCCCATCACTGGGGCTGGGGGCCCCGGCGGGTGCCTTTAGCCGGGCAGGAACACCAGTGCCGGCTGCAGCAGGGCCAGGATTGCACCCAGCAGCAGGAGGGAGAAATAAAAAAATGAAGTGCGATGCTGAGGATCCTTATTTTTTCCAAAACCATGAAATTCCAGACAGCAGGGGAGGGTGCTGCCGGCAGGGAGGTGCAGGCAGGGGTCTGCCACGGCCCTGCCCGTTAAGCTGCTGATGTTGTAATGCCTATGGGGGCTGGGGGTCCGTGCCGCGCTGGAGGGCACTGCCACCTGCAGATCCTGATGTGGGGGACGTGGAGGATTTTTAAAGGTGCCATGATAGCCCACCTCTGCCTCACCGCCCTGGGCTGGCGTGAGCAACTGAGCCACTGTTTTAAAAAAAAAAAAATATATATATTCCATCTGCTAAGGCTGCAGAGAGATGCTGCGTGAGAGCTGCTGGGTGCGATTTTCAAACCTTTGCTTCCTTTTTTTACGTGTTTCAACCCAGAGATGCCCAGCCTTGCGCCGGGTCCGAATGTAGCCAGGGAATTTCCTGGGCTGGAGATGGTCAGACCTTGGAGGGTGCAGCAGAGCTGTGTGTCTTCCTCTGGATTTCTCCTTTACAGGCGGGATTTTGAGTGGGATTTTGCGTCAAAGCGACAAGCAGCAGCCCTAGGAGGGGAGGAAGGCAGCGCAGGGGCTGCTTGCAGAACAGCAGTGGAGCGCGTGCTCGCAGGCAAAAATTCGCTTGTTAAGAGAAACTAAAAGAACAACAAAGCAAGCCCTGCCCCTGCGATGCATCTTTCCCGGGGCAGGGCGCAGAGGCTGTTTCAGCGAGCGCCGTGGTGTGGCGGGAGCAGCCGGGACCGGATGGGAGCAGCTCTGATTTCCAGGGATGGAGCTGTGGGGGATGCGGAGACAGAACACAAATTCTTGGCTGGAGTTTGGCCAGGACCCCAGGGCTCGCGCTCCCGGCTCCGGCTGCAAGTGCCACAAGACTCCTAACCACGAGGTGGTCAGGATTTGGGTTTTACATCATACCTATTTGTAGAGGAAAAGATTAAAGGCCTTGCAGACTCTTACAAAATCCCTGGTAGCGGCAGCTCTGGTGACTGGAGTCAAATCAATTCCAGACTGAGACCTTCCATTAGTGGAGACTATTTAGGGGAAAAAAGGGGGAATATTTCATTTGCCTCCCTGAAACAGCGACTTCCGAGTTCCCAGCACCGCTGGTGAGGGCTGGAGAATGGGTCTGGGACACATTTCTGCCTGACCTCCCTCATGTCTCCCACACCGATCCACAGCAGCGGCCAAAAAGGCCAAAGGGACAGAAAATAACCTCCCGATTTGCATCATGTAGGCATCCTGCCTCACCCGAGCTGCACCTCCAGAGCGTGGGGCCACCGGGAACAGCTACGGCTCAGGCTGCTGCAAATCCCAGCTCTCCCCAGAGAGCTCGCAGCATGGGTGAGGACCAGCGAAATTGGGAGAAATGGCTTTTTGGGGAGGGGACCACCACAGGCATTAACTCCTCATGCCCCCGGCAGCCTGGTGCACCTCTCCATCCCCAACGAGCAGATACGATCTACTCGAGATTTATTTCCAGTCGTCTTTTCAAGACATGATGTCAGGATTATAATAACCTGACTAAGGCAAACCCTGGATGGAATTACTATTGTGTTTATCAATTTCCTTTCTCTTTTCTTTTCTTGTCTCGATTAATCATGGAACAGTGCGATGGAAAAGTCCTGTTAGACCAACCTGCCTCCCAGCCAAGGCCAGACTGATCCCTACATCCACCGTCTTCTGTTTCATCCAGTCTATTTTTAAAAAATCCCTAGTGACAAGGCTTCTTGAATCGCAGGAGCGAGGAATGGAAAAGACCTATTAGGTCATGCAGTCTGTCTCCTGACCAGTGCAGGCTTGAGAGGTTCAGCTTCCACCTTGCCTTCCCTTGGGAGTCTTTCCTGCTGGCTAACAGATCACACACTCATGTCATGCTGGAAAGCAAAAATGTCCAGCACCGGCCTCAGCTGACTGAAAGCACTTTAAGTCCGGTCTGTGGGATGGGAACAGGGCAGGCGACCAGGCACTGCCCTGCCTGGACCCCTGTGATGCTCCCCCGGGCGAGGGGACAGGGGACCCGCGCTGCCCGGGTCTGGGCGTTGCTCGTCTCGGCCGCTGGGAAGGGACCTGTCCTGCTCCAAACCCCTTATGTTTCCCTGTGCTGATGCCATGCCGGCTCTGGGGCTTATGAACAAGATGGACAGACCATCCTCAGCCAGGCTAATTAGCTCTGCAGCATCGCTGTTAATGGGTTTTTAGGCAGAAATGGCACACATCTGCCTGCAAATATCCTCACGAGTGCCTGCTGCCTCCTGCATGCCTGCATCTGCAAAACCCCAGGCAAAAAACCCCAACCTGGCTGTGCAAAAAAAACCCCCCATGCAAAAAACCCCCAGCACGATCCCTCGGCACCATGGTTGGAGCTTGGATGGGTGCTGGGGGCTCCCATGGGTGCTGGGCACCCGTGACCTGCCAGGGAGCAGCACAGCTGACGTGCCCAAGCCATGAGGTGCCCTTGGCCCCTTGTGGTGCGTGGTTTTCGGCTCTACCCCGGCCTTATCTGCCTCAAGTCATCAAAAATAATTGGTTGCTCCCCAGTGGACTGATCTAATAGCAGTACGAATAAAGTTATTTTGAACAGTTGTTCATGAGTTCATCTCCTGGAAAGCCTCAGCCCCAGCTGTTGCTGTGCTTTTGATTAAAAAAAAAAAATAATATATTAAACTCAAACTGGGGATTATCAGGGCTAAGCACGTCTCAGCCCTCCCTCCTCTCCGTGTCAGGTGCCCGGCCGGGCTATAAACCGCTCTTTGTGTGCGGCTCCCTCGCCCCTTTCTCTCTGAATTGGCACCAGCGCCGCTGCGATTTGGCAGCGCTGGGCGGCGCGCCGGGAGCGGGGTGCTGGCAGCGCCGGCGCGGCTCGCCCGTGCCCGGGGCCCGGCTGGCAGGCAGCGGCAGCAGGTTCAGCATGCCAATGGCCACCCAGGCCCCTGGCCAGCGCCGCTAGTTAATGGTCAAGCTATGGGGAGCTGTTTTGGGAGCAGCAAATTGAGTTAGGTGTGAGCCGGGAAAGGGAGGGTGGGAGTGGGGATGGGGGCAAACCGTGCGGGTCTCTGCCCGCCCTCCAGTTCAGCGAAGCGCGGGTGGCGAGGAGGGTGCTTGGGGACAGCGTGACGGCGGGGGACCTGCAGCACACAGGAGCACAAGCTCGGCCCCATGCAAGCCCAGGGCGGTGGTGGGGGCGTCCTCTCCTCGACACTGCACCCACCCACCCGCCCAGAGGAGCTGGGCAGCGGGATATTCCCTGCAACCACTGACCCACAGCCCATCATCCCTCCGAAGCGATAACCACTCCCCGTGCTCCAGGGGCCAGCTCCGAGCCGAAGGCTGGCCATGGGGCAGGGACGTGCAGGCTCCCCGGGCAGACCATCCCGCACAGAGCGCCTGGGGACTCTCGCAGAACGAATTCCTGGGGTCTGCGGGTGAGCACGGAGCCCAGCTCCTCCTCCCACCCAGCTCCATATGGTTTGCTGCTCCATGGCTGCCTGCCACCACAGACGGTGAATCAGCTTTGTCGCTCCAGCAGCACAACCTTTGCAGGCTCCAGGCTTTGTTTTTAAAGCATCCCGATCTCTGCCCTAATCCCTCGGAGAAGGCAGGAGAGCGCAGGACGGAAACGTCCCCGCTCCCCTCCGCCGGGATGAGCCTGGAGCCAGGCGTGCGGTAAGAGCCAGGGCTCAGGCTCCGAAAAGTCAGCGCCGGAGCAGTTTGTCTCGCTCCTCTGCCTGCCAGAGCAGAGATGAGTTCAGCTCCCACCTCCTGCTCCGGGGCTTGGCCAGGACAACCTGTGCTCTGGCAGCGGCGGGTTTGGGATGGGTGGGAGATGGTGCCTTGTCCCCCCCCCCCAACATCCCCCTGCCCAGGCCAGCTGGCAGGGTGGGGGGACAGCGGTGCTGCAGCCTCCCCCCTGCCATCAACATCTGGGTGCGCTCAGTCTGGTCCCAGCCCCTCTCTCCAGCACAAAATCCAGCTGGACACACGTCCCAGCAGCCGGACAGACACCGATGCCGGCACAGTGGGGATGTGCAGGCTGGGAGGGGTGGGGGGTCACCCTCTTCCCACATCAGCGTGGACTTTGCTCGGCTCAAGCTGACTGCGAAACCTCACGCTGAGAGCCCTCTGGAAGGGCTGGATTAGCGGCATGGACATTCGGAGAAATTCTTGCTGAGGCACACCTATTAGAGAGGGGCTACGGACTGGACATTCGGAGATGTTCTTGCTGAGGCGGGGTGATTAGAGAGAGGACACGGACAGTAAAGAAGGGTTTCACACTTAACTTTCCTTATCCAAACAATTAGGCAATAATGGAGTTATTCCATACATCTGCCTAAGGAGGTCCCTCCTCTTTCTGAATACAGGTAATTTTAAAAGCAGACCGATGAACTCACACCAATAATTGTCCCAAGGTTGGGAAAACTTGGGAGCAATGTGGTGAAAAAGGGAGAATCAGATGAAAAGAAAGAAAAAACCGCTTGATAGTACCAAACCCTGAATACGTTTGAGGCTGAACACGCATATTGTCTTGAAGCTAAAGTCCAGGGCTGCCCACAAGGAGGTGGATGTGCAGTTGGACTAACAGTCCTCACTCTACCTGCCGGATGAAGACATCAATGCGCAATGCCTGTGTCGCCTTCTCTAATTCTCTTCGCTGCTTTGAAAAGATGAGATGCTGTACCCAAAGCGGCGCAGACTTCTAGAGGCCAATTTCACACAGCATCCCCGCTCTCCTGGCTTCCTTGCCGCGGCTCTTATTTTCCTTTTCAGCATCAGCATCTAAACATCTGGGTCGTGGTGGAGCTTAGAGCTGGAAGTGACACAATATAGTGAGAAAGGATGTTTTTGTGCTATTTCCAACCTTCCCAGAACAGAGAACTTCAGAAAGCCCTTTACAAAGGCTGCTTTCTCCCTCCACGCTACTTTGAAAAGATGGGTGAAATCCTCAGTTATCTGCCTACACCAGGCTTGGACAAGACAGTGACAATTGAAAAGGAGGGGGAAGGGGACAACTAAAAACACGGCCAAGTGGGCTTTTTTTTTTGGTTTTTTTTGTTTGTTTGTTTTAGCTTCTTTTGGTTAAAACTGCAGGTTTGGAGCAACTCCAGCCTATGTACTCGGGGAGGATGGAGGCTCTGAATGATTTACTAAAGATCCGCACCATCATTTTAATTCTGTTTTTTCCCCCTACTAAAATTTCAGTTTCTTGCTGAAATGTTGAATTGGAGCAAATTTGGGGGGCTTTTAAAGCAGCTTCACACCCCGGGCTCAGCTGGCCAGCAATGCTGGTCGGAGAAACCAGTCCCTGAGCATCCCTCCCCACCAGCCACAAGCCCTTGGTGGGCTCAGCGGCTGCCAAGGCTGGGTCGGGAACGGGGCAAGGAGTTGTCCCCGTTTCCCATCCAGAAAGGCTTGTGACAGAGATTAAGGGTCATGACTTAGGGTCTCGTCGAACCCTGCGCCCAAGGGTGTGGGTGATGCTCAGCTCAGTCCCCCTTCTCCCACCCATTTGGGTGCTCCCGAGGGTGTTACACCTGTGGGACAGACCCAACGGCCGACACCAAAAATTATGTGGGTCCTGCTGCCCTCCTCTTGTTCCCTCCTGGGATGAGAGGTTATTCTGGCTCCGTGTGAGCTCAGTTTTGAGCCTGGGCAGGAGGGGGCTGCCAGATGGAGCGGGGCTGCCAAGCCCGATGCAATGCGGTTGTTTCGGGAGGTGGAGTCTGTCTGCAGAGCGCTGGCCTGCGAGATGCATTGGCCGGTGCTCAACTATGTCCCTGTGATCTTGACCGAAGGAAGCCCGACGTTTTACCCCCTTCTACAGATCCCCACGGCTAATCCCCAGCTGCCTGGGGGCAGACCTCCATTTTCCAGCTAGCCTCCAGTTTAGGAACTGGATCCTCTCTGCCTCCCCCCAGCCTGCTAGCAAACACTTGTGCGGAGCAGCTTGTCCCCAGAGGGAAAGCTCCCGGCCTTCTCTCTTCCCCCCATTTTTGCTCCTGTGTTGCACGCAGTGCAACTGTATAGAGCTGATCAGCAAAGTCCTGCTCTGCCTTCCTCCTCCCAGCGCTCATCCATCCTCACGGGGCTCTGGCTTGCTCCCCCGGTCCTCAGAGGCTGAGCTCCACGTGCCTCCACAGCCTGGGGCGGGCTCCCAGCTGCACCCCCCCTGCTCCTTCTCCCACCTCACTCTCTCTTTTGCAGTAAAATCTCCTGTCAGGAATGCTTGGAAACGCCAGGTTTTATTGCCATACAAAGCTGCATCCCACAGCTGCTTAAAGCATCACCCGGACAGCACGAGCAGCGCTAAGGAGGTACCGACAACACAGATAAAGCCACCCTGGCTGAGTTGCTTAGTGTTCAGAGCATCCTCACACCGGTACCCGCATCTGATGCCTGAGCATCTCCATGGCACCCCAGCCCCTGCCATAGCTGTGGAACCATCCCCGAGGGCGTGGGACCCCCCGCACTGGCTCAGTGAGCCCGAGTGGGGTGGTTTTGAGCCCATTTAGCAGAAGACAGCGCCCGCCCACACCTCCCTGCCCTGGGCAGAGCAGCCTCTGCCCGCAGCACAGTGCCAGGTACCAAACCGGGCAGGGACACGGGGAAGGGGAGCGTGCCCCAGCCCAGCCCCGCGCCAGCCTCGGCACACGGAGCTGCCATCTCCTGGGTACTGGGAAAACCAGGTGGCGTTGCTTTTGCAGCACAGCCCCTTTTGCAGGCAGCCCGAGAGTCAGAAGAACATATTTTATCATATACATAATCTCAAAGTAAAAAACCCCTCGTCTTCTAGATTCCCAGACAGTACACTCAGCATCCTCATGCTGCTGATGTAATCCTGGAGAAAAGTCCCCTGGGCCCAGCCTTGCTAAGCCGAAGCTGCACCGAGCCCTCGGCTTCAGGCCCAATCCTGGGCATGGAGGTGGGCCAGTCTCCCTGCAACCCCCCCGGTGCTGCGCCGCCGGGATACCCTGGGCACGTTTTATGGACCCGTTTATACACTTGTTGAGTGCCTAAGTTCACTCTGCACCCACAGGGAACATTAATGGCTCAGTAAAGCTCTTTGCTAATACTATTCTTGCTGTCCTTTGTGTTCAGCTGCAGTAAAAATTAGCCAGGAATAAAGCTGGCATAAAAATAAACAGGAATAAAACCGACACAGCAGATTCCTTAGGTAAGCCTGCGTAAGCAGGTACCCACCTTCAACCCCGAAGATGTTACCGTTAACTAAAAGCAACAGCAAGGCAAACCCTGAGCTGAGGTACAACAAGTGGAACGCAAGATAAGTCGGTGGCGCAACGCCAGGGTGCATATTTGACCCAAATTGCTTAAACTACAGCTGGTTGAGTGATTCACTGTGTCCAGCTCCATCAATGAGCCTGGCCTGGCTCTCTGTTTGTGACTTGTCTCCAGAGAGACGGAGGGTTTCTTTGTTTTGTTTGTATGAACGCCTTGGTTATTCAGGGAACTGTGACACACACTGTGGGAACATTGGCCGGCTGCTCCTGGAGAAGATGCACATGGTGGATCCATATTTGGACCTGGCTGCTCGGCTCCCCTGGGACCCCTCCTGCTCTTGCTTGACCTCAGGAGCATCGCTCATGTCTTCGTGTGACCCATAACTCTTGTCCTGCTCCCCAGCTCGCCTGGCGCAAGGAGGGCTACGGCCAAGAGAGGTCTATGGGATGCATGGAGGAGGATGTGTGGATGGAGGAGGATGTAAGGACTTGGCTGGACCCCAAGCATCCCCCTAGCCCAGTGTCTGAGCTTTGATGGATGGATACCACCAGGAGGGAAGAGCCACGGGCAGAGACACCCGAAGCTGGAGAGCACCTCTGTGTGTTTCACAGCCCTTGGTGCTTGTGCTCCCTTGAACTCCTTGTGCCCTTGTGGGTGGCACAGAGTGGGGCACCTGGTCTACCATGGG
This sequence comes from Butorides virescens, assembly GCA_017310255.1. NCBI lineage: Eukaryota > Metazoa > Chordata > Aves > Pelecaniformes > Ardeidae > Butorides > Butorides virescens. The sequence continues at coordinate 108,363 of JADKXX010004759.1, read as the reverse complement.
CAGGCGGACTAGGGGCATAGAAGGGGCTCTGCACCCAAAAACATGCGCCCTAAGGCAAGTTAGTCCCATATGGACTTGAGCAAAGGAAAAATGCTGGGAATCTCCCCCCCATACCCCGTCCCCCCCCGCCTGGTGCCTTCTGCTGCCCTGCCCAGTCGCGCCCGTCTTTAAGCCACTTGCATTGGAGAGGGGAATATGAAATAAATAGAGCCAAGGCCCTTGGCTGCCCATCTGCAACGTTCCCTCTGCGCTAAAGAGAAACACGCCCCAAATACTTGAAATACAAAAATCTCAACCTGGGATCAATTTTTTTTTCTTCTTGAGCCAATTTGTGGGAAGAAAAATCCACCCGACTTTAGGAGCGGGCAGAGGAAGGAGATGAAACAATTAGATACCATCTGGGCGGCTGATTCGTGCCCTTCCAGGCTGAAATTGGCTTTTTTCTCCCAATGAACTTCCCGTAATGTGGAGCACTGCCTTCAAGGGGTTTGGAAATACCAAACACAAATACATTCAGAGCTGCTGGAGTTGCCCTGTGTCGGTAACACCATCCCCGGGCTGTGGGATTCCTACCCCCTGCCCCCCGAAATGGCCTTAGCGACAGATTTACACCAGGAACATCTGCAGTTCCTCCTGGGGGTAAGGTACAGACCAAGGCATCTTTGCTCCTTCCAAGCATGTTTTCCAACAGGAAAACGACCTTTTTCCTCAAAATGGGCTTTTCCCCAGGAAGCAGCCAACGTCAGCAAAACTCCTCCTTTCTGCTTTGCCATTCAAACCACCTGAAAATGCACATTTTATTTTTGTGGCCAGTAAAACCAGAAGCCAGCATCCCCGCTGCCAACGCTGGCCACAGTGGCAAAGCCTTGCCCACCCCACGGACTCCCGTGTCCTCCGCCACGGAGCTGCCCCGACATCTTTGAAGCCGCTTGGGCTTTTCCATGACTGCGGACATCAGGGTTAAGTCCCAACAGGTGGGGATGGAGAGGAAACCCAAGATGCTCACCCCATCCAAGCGTGGCCAGAGCAAGCACGAGTGGGGCTGACAGCCATGGGTTGGGCAGATGGGGAGGTGGGCATCATGGTGAGCCTCAGCATCCAGCTGGAGTCTCAGCATCCAGCCCAGCCGGCCCTGTAGGAGCACCAGCCTGACCCCATCTCCACCTCCATCCCCAGCTCCCCCCCATTTTTTGGGACACACAAACCCTCCACCGCTTTGCGCCAGACTCAGCCATGCCCCTGGCAGAGCGCAGAAGCCTCACAGCCGCTGGGGCAGCAGATGGCAAACCAACATGAAAAAATGCCGAAAATGAAAACGCAACAAAATGCTACACAGTTGCCTGTCCCTTTCGATTCAGTTTTTGGTCAACTAAATTGTTATTGAATAAGGCAAGCTGCGTCAAAAATGTACTTTAATGAAGTGCAGCAGGGGCTCTGGCATTATTTCCCAAGCTCCGCTAAGATTTTAATCCCCCGGCTCTCTAAGCCACTGCGCGACATATGCTTTAAAGAGGATATTTTTTGCTCCCTGGTATTTCACGCATGTTATATTTTAAAGACTGCTGCCAGTTTAGTTTAGGCCCAAAATGTTGGTGTCACTCGGGGGATGGAGGAGGGGGGAGGTACTTCACCAAAGTGATTAAAAGTAATCCCGGAGCAACCTCGGAGGAAGGTGACCCGCCACCGCCGCGCACAGCTCGAGTCCCCTCATGTCCCGACAGCAAGTCTGGGGGTGTGCAAAAAAGTTTGGGAGGAGCCCGAAAATACTGGGGGGGGGAGGGGAGAAGGAGGGTGATGGGCATCCTCCACACCCAGCCTCACCCTCCAGCCCAGCGCTGATCCGGCCACCGAGGATAATCCCAGGGGACTCCCCAGGCACCAAGAACGGACTTTGCTAATTAGTCCTGGCTTATCTCAAGCAAACTCTCTGCTCTGTTTGGTTAAGACGGGCCTGGAGTGACTAATATCTGCAGCAGGGAGCAAAAGCCCTCCTGGCATCTCTCTTCTTGCCTGGGAGAGCCTCGCTTGGGGAGATATTAAAGGCTTTTGTTTCCAGGAGCTGTCAAACCCCTCACCTTTCACAAGCACTAAAACGGCCAAGGGAAAAAAATATATGCGAGTGGAATAATAATTTTTAACTCATAAATCTGAGCTCGTAAATCAAGGATTGATGGAGCAGTCGTTGTAATGTCTCGTGAGTTAACATTCGAGGGGTTTTTTTTTTCACCTGAGGAAAAGGAAAAAAATACCCAAGTCTCTGCCCTTCCACTCCAGAGATTGCTATAAATCACCTTAATGTTACACTCTTGCTCTTAAATAGACCAAAAGCATGAGCGTGGGGAACAGATAGTGAAACTGGGCAATTTAAAAAGCACGGCACGGGGAAGAAAGCTTTTTAAAACCAACAGACCCAAACCATTCCCTCTCTGCTTTTAAAAGCGGAGGTCAAATCCTGCGCTCCAAGCAGCACACCCCCGGGGACCGAGGCTGAGCCTTGGTCCTGGTCCTGCCGCGGCGCTGAGGGCACGGGGACAGCTCGGCTGCCGCTGGCAAACCGCGGAAGGGGCCTGTCTGTCTGCGTGGGTTTGGATTTCGGATTGAGGAAATCAAGAGAAAACAGAGGCGCGAGGGGAGAGGTGTCACCCAGGTGCGTAAGGGAGGGGTGGAAAGGGATGGGGCGGCACTCAGGTGGAATGGAGAATCCGGCCACCCGATGGCCCCATCTGTCCTCCACTGAGCTGGGGACGTCACCGCAACACGTGCCGCGATGGCAGGCGGCCACCGCGAGCTGTGCTCTGCTGTCACTGCGAAAGGGACAGCAGCACAGAGCAACGCCTACCCGAACTGGGGGCACCCTACCCAAACTGGGGGACCAATGCCCCCCAACTGGAGGTGCAGCGGCTGCACAAGATGGGAGGCAATGGAAGAGGAGCCCACCACAGCCACCCCACGGAGAGGACATCTGCAGCGCCAGGGCTGCCACCCACCTGCTAATGAAGCCATAGAATCATAACATCATAGAATGCCAGGTTGGAACGGACCTCAGGGATCATCTGGCCCAACATTTCTAGGCAAGAGCACAGTCTAGACAAGTCCTACCACCCCAGCTCCTCTCCTGGGAAGGCTACAGGGGAAGAAGGGAACATGATGGGAAAAGACAGAGTGGAAAAAAATGTGCAGTCAGGCACTGGGCTGTGTCCACATGCACATTCTGGCTCTCCCAAGATTAAATAATGTTGTTTGTTTGTTTGTTTTTCCCCTGGGATTTCCTATGATTTTATCTGTTTTGGATAAGGATAAAGCTCAGCAGACCTGAGCCTAGTGTCCCAAATGCTGAAGGTGCTTTGGCCCTCACCCAGAGGTCCCCCCACCTCCATCACTGCTGCGCCTGGTCCAGCCGAGAGCAGCTCCCCGCTGCTCCCGCCCAGGGCTCTGCGGGGGTGGCAGCTGCCAGCTGGGGGGCTCCAATGGCCAGGGCCCAAAGGGTGGCTGCCACCCCCCACCCCCCAGGGCTGTCCCCAATCCAGGCGAGGAGCTGGCATGGAAGATGCAGAATGGATGAGATGCAGGGTTGGGAAGGCTGCGGCCGCATGGCCGGCAGAGCACTGGGAGGAAGAGGAGGAGGAGGAGGAGGAGGAGGAGGAGGAGGAGGAGGAGGAGGAGGAGGAGGAGAGGAGGAGGAGGGCATTGGCATGCGGAGCACAAGTGCGGGCGTGGCACTCTCCTCTGCCTAATCCGTCGGGTTCAAAGCAGCCGGGTGGTGCCGGGCGCAGCTGCGGCGTCTGAGCTCCAACAGGTGATGGCTCAGCTGTCCCCCTCCCCACGGGGCTGGTAACGCTGGAGGGGGCTGGCGTGGGGGCCAGCGGGTCCCCGGTGCTTCGTCTGGCCCCATCCTGCCCTCAGGAACCTGCCCGCACCTCCTCGGCAGCTGCCTGCAGCTCCGTGCGGCTCCCTCCCCTCTCTGCCCAGCACGTGGCAATGGATGGGGCACGGCTGCTGGGAGGCATGAGCTGTGCAAAAGCTTCCTAAAAAGCCCTCTGAGGTGCTGGAAGAGGCAGGACCGAGCCGTTCTGCCCAGTGCTGGTGGTGTGGAGCCAGCACTGAACCCCTGCAAGCAACAAGTGGGTTGTTCATCCTGTGCCGGCACCCAGTCCCCTGCCAGCACCCGGTCCCCTCCAGCACATGGTCCCCTGTCAGCACATGGTCCCCCGTCAACACACGGTGCCCTCCAGCACCCGGTCACCTGCAGCACACGATCCCCCTGCCAGCACCTGGTCCCCTGCAGCATGTGGTCCCCTCCAGCACCCAGTCCCCTGCCGATGCAGCCAGGGACAGGACGGAGGAGCAGGGAGAGCACCCCAGGGATGCGGGTGGGTGGTAGCCCTTCCCACCCCCAGCCCTGGGCACATTCCCATGGGAAGGGCTGCACTGTGGGAGGCACTGAACGGCGCCTTGCCGGGAAACATTTTACCCCATCACTTTTGAAAACCTGTTGGCAAAGAGCATCCTTCAGCGCGACTGCCCCCGGTCCCAGTGCCTCCAGCAGCAGGACCAGGGGAGGCCTTTTGGGCAAATCCAGCCAAGCCTCTGTGCATCCTGTGAAGCTGGAGGGATTTTTATTTCTGCTCCCAACTGTCTGGTTCCTTTCCGGAGGACACACCAGCAGAAGAGACCATCTGCCACCAGCTGGGTCAAAATGCAGGGGAGTGTGGCAGAAATGCTTGTGCCTGCCTGGGGCATCCCAGCCAAAATCCGCATCTGTAGCGGCCGGTGGTCACCGCCGGGCTTGAGCTGGGGCAGAGAGGGTCTGTGTCTGTATTGGGCCTCATGCAAACTGCAGCATCCCACAGAGATCCCAACCCCACTGTGAAGGGACACACAGATTTCCCTCATTTGTACACGAAAATAACAAAGCGTGACCTGAAGTATTTCCCCAGCAGCCACAGCTAGGCACGACCGGTCGGATAAATGGCTCGCTTACCTCCCGCACCCAAGAAATATCAATTAAAATACTAAAAAAGTACCCTGAGCCATTGACTCCCTGTGGGCAGCCGTGCCGGTGTGGGGGGCTTGTCCATGCCCCCCGTGGCCCCACAGAGCCACCGGCATTGCCAAGGACCCACTCCGGCCCTCATTAAGTCACTCCAGCCGCCGTCGTCTGAGGCAGCGCCGGTACTCACACAGGCTCCAGACCCCGTTCCCCACTGCTAATTTGTACTTATCTGCGGTTTTTTTATTGAAAATTAAAATCCTTTTGCACGTTTCCCAGGGCTTGCTCGTGAATGAACTTTTCTCGCAACCCTACTTGACTCCCGTTAGTTGGGATAACAAAGCTGCCGCTGTTGGGAGTATTGACAAATGCTCACGGAAAAAACATGGCAAGAGGATAGTCCATGAAAATGACAGCTTTTTTAAGCCTGGAAACAAAACTGCCTGGCAATTAATAGTGCTGGGGAGGCATGGAAAATACCGATTTGTAGGTTTTTTGACGGCATTTCAAATGATCAGCCTGCTTGAGCCGTTACTTTGTGCCTGGCTTCTTGTTAACCGACGGGGTCACCATCAGCATCCCTCGCCAGGCGCGACGCCGCTGCATCCGTTCCCCCCGGGGACCGCGGGGACACCGGCACCAGCCACGGCTCCGCGAGAGGAGCTCAGGGAAGCCGGGGGCCTGGAAATCCATCCCGTGATGGAGAGGCAGCCCCTGCCCTGCCCACCCTGCCCGCTTCCCAGGCCTCGGGCTCACGCTGAGCTGCCCGTAGACACGGTTCCCATGGGCGCCCGTCGGCGCCGGCGCGGGGCTCCTGCCCCTAAAAACCTGCTCGATGCAGCTGCAACTATGGCACAAAAGGACTGAGAAGCATTGAGAGCAGCACAACTCATTCACTGATCACTTGTTAATGGCGTTTCATATTTTTTTCCCTGGCTTTTTTTTTTTTTTTTTTAAGTAAAAGAATAGAGGGGTAAAAACGAAGCGTACTTGACAACGGGCAGTAAGTGTTATCCCTAAAAAATAAAATAAAATTTAAAAAAAAAAAACCAACCTCACAGAGCTTTTTTTCTTTCATAGGTGGCTCGGACAGCTGGCTCTTTAAATATTAATCAGGGGCTCATTGATATGCAAATATGGTAAGAGGGAATAATGCTCCCGCAGCTGCGCAGCCCCCAGCAGCCCCGGCCGAGTGTTGGCCTCCTCTCCACCATGAATGGAAATATCTGAGGACACAGGTGCAGGGAGCCGACCGCGAGCAAGATCCTGCTTAATAAGGTAATTTGTGAGCGATGCTCTATAGAGACGAACCGGAGCAATCTTTTACCACTTGACAGTATCTGACCACTGAACAAGGTGTTAATCTTATAATTGTGGTGTTGACTGTTCCCTAGCACAGCGTTCCTGGCCTTTTGCCCTGACACTTGGCCAGTTAAAATCAACTTAACTGACAGGTCGGACGCGTGCCAACCGATCGGCGATAAATTATTTATTGTTCTATTTCCAGAATAACAAGTAAACAGGAAAGACGGGGGCATCCCACAGAGGGAAAACCAGTTTGGAGACGCATCGTTGGACTGAGCTGCGCTGCTCCGCGCAGGCACCCCCATCCCTTGTTCCCCGTCCCCCGCAGGGCCGTGCCGGGCTCTCACCTCTTTCTGCCAGGAAGGTGACCGCGTCCCGTCTTGCAGGAGCAAAGTCATCTCCACCGATGGGTCCAGTGGTGGCATCCATGTCCAGGGACCTGCAGGTGGGGTTTTGGGGTGGTCACCCCCTGTTCCTCATGCAGGTCCTGTTACCTACTCTCCTCTTTGGTGAACTGGGGGCCAAGAAGAGAGACCAGAGTCAAGGTCAGAGCCTGCCGAGGGCATCACCATTGGGCATCTGCTGGCTCCCTCTGCTAGACTGAGCGATGACTGGGAGGTGGACCAGGTTAGGGGTGGTGAACGTGAGCTCCCCAGCCCGGAGACCTCAGCTCATCACCATGTCCTCGCTGCCAGCCCAGAAAAACTTCCTTACTTTAAGGGTGACAGAGCACTGGAAGAGGCTGCCCAGGGGGGTTGTGGAGTCTTCTTCTCTGGAGATATTCAAAGCCTGCCTGGACGATGTCCTGTGTAACATGCTCTAGGTGAACCTGCTTTAGCAGGAGTGTTGGACTAGATGATCTCCCGAGGTCCCTTCCAACCCTTGCTATTCTGTGATTCTGTGGTGCCCACGGTGGGGACCTTCAGCTGCTGCAGGAGTCAACTGGGAAGGTGGGCCAGAGCCTTCAGCAGCATTTCACATAACCAGAGCCAGTGGAGCTGGACATGCATAAGTACCCGCAGGGCTCAGTTCACACATTTTGCTCTCTCCTGTCATTTGCTGGTAGCATAGATGGGTCTACAGACCAGGGAAAGATGGTAAGGAAGGGCCTCGGTGAGGGCACCAAAGCAGGCACCCTCCATCACCACCCACCGTGCTGCGGTTCTGATTTAAATGCTCAGACCCCCTTGCATCCCTTCTTGGGAAGGGATGCCTGCTTGATGGATGTGCATTGGGGCTGCTCCATCCCACATGGGACACAACAGACGCATCCTGCCCTTCTGTAACAGCAAGAGGAAACAAGCTCCGAGGCTGCGGATATAATACCCACTGTCGCAGAGTATTTTTAAGATTTGCCTCCTCTGGTTGCCGTCCTCCTTTTCCCTGCCAAGCTTCCTTGCCCGGGCTCCTGGTGATGAATGACCTCGTCCGGGTACCGCCGGTACCAGGCGCACGCAGCTGCGAGGCTTTTTTCCCGGGCGGGCGCTGCAGATGGCTGCTCCGCCGCCGAGCCCACAGCTGCACGCTCGCCCCTCTGCAGCCGGCGCGCGCCTGCGCCACAAAGGGACAGAAAACGCAATTAATGAGAGAAAAGGAGCGAGCGGGAGGGGATGCTGGGGTGTCTCAAGTTGCTAACCAAGCCACCCGCAGCTCGCCCTGTGACCGGCACGTCTGGCCTCGCCGTGGCTGGTTCCAGCTTCGGCAAGTGTCCAGCCGGGCGAGCGCTCGGATCAACAGAGGGGTCTCGGGGCAAGGGTTGTCCATGTCGTGTGGTCATTCCCAAAGGAGCTGAAGACCTTCCTGGAGACAGGGAGAAGCACAGCTTCTCATCCTTGTCTTCCAACTCAACTTCCAACTTTTCCGGTGTTGGTTCTTGGCCTCCGGGTCCCGCTGAAGGGGCAAAGCTCGGCTCCTGCCGCGCTCCCTTGCAGGCAGGGCTGGTTGCGCCTGCTACAGCCTTTGCACCTATGTGGGTGCTACAGCCACTGTAGGTACAGGTGGCATCTCCCCTCTGTCTGGGGACAGACGAGATCATCTCAGAGACTGACGTCATAAATTCAGTCACCTTTGAATTCATTTAAAGTTTTGCAAAACCTTCTTAGCCTGTATAAAAGTTACTTTATTTCAGGGGATAAGAACAACTCTACCTAGCCTTACAGATTGGCCTTTTGCTTCCAAAGTATATTTATCTGCCTTAGTACCTCAGCACTTGCATTATTATTAATAATTAATGATTAATGATAAATTACCACTAATAATTATTGATATTTTATACATGAGGGATTTGCCTCTTCCAACACTTCATTAGGAGCAAAACTGGATCTATAACCCGGAGCATGGAGATCCCACTTTCCCACTTAGACCCCACTTTCCACCACTTTGGGGCAGCAGTTGGCTCTCGAATTTGGCCCAGCAGATAAATATTAATTTGCCAACTAAATGCACCAGCCCTGGGGCAGCACACAGGGCTGCTCGTGCCGCACTGGTAGGGTTAACCCACCCCTGCTCTACATCGGCTGCCAGAGCTCACCCCGCAGATACAATTCCAATCCCTCCGATTTGCTGCCGCTTTCTTAAAAGCATAAAACCTTTATCCAAATCGACAAGCAGCAGGGCTACGCTGCGGTCCTCAGCTGAAATAATCCCGAAGGGGCCGAACCCCGCGAACCCGGAGCTGCTCTGGGAGGATGGAGTTTGCATCGCGCCGAGGGCCGGCCGGGCTGGAGGAGGATGCGGCTGTGCCGACACCAACCGCTCCTCCGGCCGCGCCGGCACCGCGCGCCGGCATCGCAGACAGCTGCCGCAGAGGTATCTTTTTACCCTGGACCTTGTTAATGAACAAAAGCTTAGGAGCGTGTGGGCGGCTGGGCTAGACGGAGAATAAACAGGGGATTAGCGGCGCATAGCCCCCGAGTGCGGATCGGGCTCTTTTTTCCCCTGCACTTGAAACCCAACTCCTTGCCGCGGCAGCGGCCGGTGCCGCACCAGCCAGGAGCATTCCCTCCCCTCCCGACGCCGCGGCCGTCCATCGCTAGTAGGGCAAAATTAGCTTTTGCAAGAGCTTTTATGCTGGCCAGGCAGTCAGCCCTTGGGCTTCTATTTTTTGTTCTATTTTTTTTTGTGCACGTGGAAAAGAAGAGGCCGGGCAATGCCTTAGCCGCGGCGCATCTCTTCCCCAGCCTGCCTGCATCAAGCAGGGAGCAAACACCTCCCCGGCCAAGCTAGGATAAACTCTCCAACATTCCTCAAACCAACCCACACAAGGCAATCTGCCTGCAGCCACAGCACGGCCTGGTGGTATATGACCTGCGAAAAAGGAAAAAAAACCAAAGGGAAAAACAAATTCCCCGTCTCACCCACCCATGCACGTACCGGGGAGCTGCAAGGCGAGGGCACAGAGCAATAAACAGCTCGTTCCTGGCCCGGCCGGCGCAGGCTGAGAGGTGCCGCCAGCCGGCGGTGATGTACATGGTGCTTGTGCTTTATATGCACGCCATAAAAATAATGCTTTAGGAAGGCTATGTAAGCGTGCGGGCCAGGCAGGGCCAGGCAGGGCCAGGCAGGGCCAGGCAGGGCCAGGCAGCTGGGAGCGTGGCTGGAAGCAGCACAGGCAGCGGGACCTGGCCCGGTGAGCTCCAGCAAAGGGGACGCTGGCGGCTGCTGTTCCCGTGGCACGATGTCCTTGTGCCACCTCTGGAGGACCTGCAGGATGGCTCGGCTTTTGCTTTTTTTATTTTTTTGCTTGTAAATCTCTCCCCTTTAAGCAGGAAAAGGAGCGAGTGTGCAGGCAGAGCGGCCCTTCCCAGGGAGCTGCTCCATCTCAAAATGGATGCTTGCTCTGGACGGGAGTGGTGAGCAGCCCGTGCTTTTTGCGCAGTGGAAATGACTTAAAAACCCACTAAAAAGCATCATGCTTCCCCTTCAGAAAGAGCTCCAAACAGAAATTACTTGAAACCATGCAATCCATGCTTTTTTCCCCTTGTAAAACCAAATATTTCGTGTTACTACAGGGTGGGGGGTGGGGTGGGAGGGGGAGATAATTCATTTGAACTTTCCTCCCTGGAAAACAATCTGGCAAATGCCCCGTTCTGCAGAAACACACAGAAAAACCAGAGGGACCCATCATGCTGCTCATCCCCCCGCTTGCCCCTGGGGAGCTGCGCATCCCTGGAGCGACCCATGGGCGCTGGGTCTGCCGGCTGGGATGCTCCGGTCCCTCCTTCCCAAGGAGCCATGCCCCGGCAGGTACTCCCTACTTTTGGCCCAAAATGAGGTAAGGCTTTGCTCTAGACTAACACTTAGTAAGTGTTCACATAAATTAGCAGAATGTGACATTGCGCAGCCCAGATCCCGATGGCAAACTGTCAGCCGGGGGCCGGCGCTGCAGATGTGTGTTCCTGGAAAATGGAAGGCCATATGGTAAACATTGGAAAAAAACCCGCTAATATATACATCCCCAAATGTTTTTTCAGCCCATCAGATTTTAATTGGTTAACCAAAGTTTGTGTGATAAGCAGCAGAGCCCTCCCTGGGAGCAGCTCTTCTTACCCCGAACACGTGTGCTGGTGCGGGTCAGGGTGCTGAGGCTGCACCAAATAACCAAGCATGCTCCCTCTGCCTCTTTTGCGGGGACAAAATGATGCTCCTCAAAGTAAGGACCTCAAAAATGCCCATTCGGCCCTAAAGCACAGCGTGCCTCTATGTTTGCGAGCCGAATGCTAGGATTTCCTCTTCTGTAAAGCTGGAAAAGTATCCAGCCCAGGTCACTCCATGCTCTATAACGACCAATTATTCCTTTCTAAAGTAAAATGAAATAAGAACCATTCCCATAATCACCTACTGGATTTTATCAGCATGTTTGGGTTACGCTTTTGCCCCTTTGGCTAACGCCTAATTGATTCTTTAATCTCTACAACTTTTTTATTGACTGATACAAGAGCTATTTAGCCCATCAGCGGCAGGAGAGCAGCCTGCAAACCCTCCGAGACCCACGACACGGTGCTAGGATGACCTCATCTGAAGCCAACACTTTATTTGATAATCTATCACTTATTTATTATTCTAACTAACCGCTTGCAGGTGGTGTGATTTTAGTATAATTGTCCCAGCAACAGGCATGCACAGGGAACAGCTCAACAGCGTGCAATATTATCCGGAGCTGCTACCGCGGAGGAAGCAAGTTTCCAGCCTGGGCTGGGGGAAACGGGGGAAACCCCAGCGTTTTGGTGACATGAGGAGTATGGCAAGATCCCACCAACTGCGGAAAACTGAAGGCAGAGGCTTGTCCTCACCACTGGCTCGCTGGGGGAAGGAGGAGGCAGAGCGGAGTGGAAAACCCCAATGCCATCGCGGGGGGACCCACGTGGTGCCCTGCGTCATGGCCGGGGCACAACTCGCACGGGGACGATTTGGTGCCGCAGCTCAGCTCCCTCCTCCCCACCTGCCTGAGTGCAAAACCTGAGCGAACTGAGGATTTTAGGCAGTGACAACGTACGGGGATGTGGGCATCCCTGCGAAACCTTGCACCAGGATGGCATCATCCTGGTCCCCCAATGCGGCAGCGCTGAGGTCACTTACTGGAGCAGCATGGATGGCACGTGAGCTCCTGAAGGTTCAGGCTGGCACATTCAATGTAAAATCCTGCATAAATAAAGAACATGGGTTTAGGTTTTAGTTCTGGATGTCTCTGTTGTTTTTTTCCTAACATGGCCCTGGCGTGGGTTACACAGAATCCCAGAATGGCAGGGGCTGGAAGGGCTCTCCAGAGATCACCCAGTCCCACCCCCCTGCTCAAGCAGGCTCACCCTGAGCAGGGTGCATAGGACATCGTCCAGGTGGGCTTTGAATATCTCCAGAGAAGGAGACTCCACAGCCCCCCTGGGCAGCCTGGGCCAAGGCTCGGTCACCCTCAAAGTCAAGAAGTTCTTCCTCACGTTCGACTGGAACCTCTTCTGCTTCAGTTTGTGCCCATTGCGCCTTGTGCTGGCACTGGGCACCACTGAGAAGAGTCTGTCTCTGTCCTTGTGACACCCACCCTTCAGATATTTGCACGTGTTGATGAGATCCCCTCTCAGCCTTCTCTTCTCCAGGCTAAACAAGCCCAGCTCCCTCAGCCTCTCCTCATAGGGGAGATGCTCCAGTCCCCTCATCATCTTTGTAGCCCTCCTCTGGACTCTCCCCAGTAGTTCCTCATCTTTCTTGAACCGGGGAGCCCAGAACTGAACACAGTGCTCCAGATGGGGTCTCACTAGGTTCTTGGCCCTTTGCCATCTCACCTGCAGCCGTGGGGCGAGGTGGGCTGATGCCCCAGGGAGGTGCTTTCAGCTCAGCGCCGGGCAGCCCAAAGCCATGTGGTGCCACAAAGCTGCGCTCCTGCCCAAAGGACGGAGCCTGCAAGGATGGCCCCACCACTGCAAAGTGGGGTTTGCTGCTTTCCTGGCCCCAGGAAGGAAGAACTGGGACTGAGAGGAGGCAGCAGAGGATAGAAACAAGCCCGTGAGCTGACAGCGCAACTCTGAGCCACCCAGCAAGCGGCTTTTAAGACCAATTCGTCCTGCATTAGCCACCAAGACTTTTGAGCTAGGATTTCCCCCAGGATTCAAGCCACTTAAAGTGCTCTTCCAGTGAGGGAAGGGTGGGAGGATGAGGCGGGTACCAGGAAGCATCGCTGGGAGCCGAGGAACTGCCTTTCCCCATTACCTGCTCGTCATCGCCTGCCTGAGCTCCTTCAACCAAGCCAACGGCCTCCGCAGAAGAGGCAAATGGCATTTTGAGTGGCAAGACCCCACTGCGGCTTCAGTTTTAACCCTGGCTGGAGGAAAAAAAAAGCAGGGGGTTGGGAGAATCATTTTTTCATTAAAATAAAAATCGATCCATAATGAAAATAGACTTCTAATGGGAAAAGTTTAGTGCAAATGGAAGCTTTTAAAGATTCTTTTGACTGACAATAACCTGAAGACCCTCCAGGAACTCCAGCCCAGAATAATCAGATTAAATGAAAACTAATATACGATCCTGAAATTCATCCCATGCTGGTCTAAACTTATAGCAGCTGGGTAATTTAGCCTACAGGTTTCTGCCTCATGCCCAGCAGTTCACACTGGATTGTTTAGCCAAACTTAATCTACTGGGAAGGAAAACAGCTCTTTCCTTTAATATGTGTTAAAGTAAAGCCAGCTTCTAAAAGCAGCTGGGAGCAGGGAAGGTATATGAATACACATATTTTCTACGGGAACTCCCAGACTGAAGGGTGGCTACTTTAAAACAAATAACTATAATTTATAAATGATCCAGGAATAAGGAAATCTTGGGGCTGGGGCGTTGTGGCTACTAGCACGGATACCAGCAGGACCGTCACGTCAGCCCTGCACAAGGACCTTGCGCAGGCACAAGCTCGTGTTCTCCAGCAGCTCCTCACTGCTGACCCCACGGCAGGGCCCACGTTCCTGAAACACGAATCAAATCCATGCTTTTACCCAGAGAAAGGTTTGAAAATATGGCCTGGGTGGATGGCAAAAAAATCACATGGAAGGAATGTCTCTTTCCCCGAATCTTAGCATTTTCACACTAAGCTTAGAGGGTTTTTTAAAGGAAGGCTGTCAGGTCAAGGTGGTTTGGCGAGGGGCAGACGTCCCCCCAGGCCCCAGTGGCCAGCGTGAGGATGATGGAGTCGGGGACCTTCCTGCAGCAGAAATAAACCCCGATGGGAAAGCAGAACCTCCAAATACGAATTCGTCATTAAGGATTTTCCTTAATGAGCCTTAAATCCCTGTGGGAGAGCAAACGTGGTGCACACCAACACGCAACACAGGTTTCCATCTCACCACCAGAAGACAGCTCTCCCGGGGGGCTTGGAGACAGGTAGATGATCTATAACACCTCGAAAGCAACTTTATATTCAATGAGGCTTGAGTCAAAGCCTCACATGGCGGGCAAGGTGATGATGCGTCCAAAGTCTGCCAGTTGACCGATGGGTCTGATCCAGCCTCCCACACCCTCTCCCCTTGACATGGGTGTTGTCCCTTCCACCTCGCTCCGAAAGCCGCACTGATGGGTCTTCCCAAATTACGCAAGCACGGATTGATTTAGCTGTTCCCTGTGTACCAGGGATGAGCTAAAGCCCATCCATATTCACTTTGTGTTCCCCAGCAGCAACAAGAGGAACAGACATTCATATGTGGTACTAAAAAAAAGCCCGGGGAGGCTTCCTTTTTTCGGGGGGAAGAGCAGCCCAGATGAGCTCGGCCAGGACTGCAGGATCCGACCCTGCCACAGCCGGTGGCCACCGTGTGGAAATACCCAGCTGTGCTTGCTAGGGGGTCTCATGCTTTCAAAAGGCCATAATCTTGGCAAAAAGGAAAAAAAGTCGGTCCAATCCTGCAGCCCGGACCTCCCGCTGGCTGGCATCACGAGGCCGGTACCCACTGTGCCTTGGGGAGCCCCAGCATTGGGTGTGCGGCAGGGCTGGTGTCCCTGGGGACCTGGCAGCAGGTCCAAGGGTTGCAGAAGTAAAAAAAAAAACAAACCTGCAATGATCTCAGGAAAAAACCCCCAAAACCAAACAATCCAAGCAAGGAAACTTCTACAGCAACACAAAACAAAGCTGAAGGGGATGACCTGCCCTGAGGGACCCATCCCCAGGAACTCACAGCAGCTCCTGGGCGCGCTGGGACGTGGGGTTTGGATGTGCAGAAAATTGGACCTGTTGTGTTTGGTCACCCATGAGGGGAAACTCAGCTGCCAGAAGGGCAGGACCCAGGGTGCAAGGGGCAGCACCGGCGTGGTCCCCCGTCCAGCACGTCCCCACCACGTGCAGGGACAGGAGCTTGACCTTCAGCGCAGGTTAAACATGAATGTCCTTGAGCCGGTGATTCCTCTCCCCGGGACGATACGTAGGGGCCCCTCCAGCCTTTCCTCCCCTCCACCCTCCTAAACCCACATCACCCACGGATGAAGTTCGGGGGACACCACTCACCCGCCCCGTCCCTCCCGAAGGCGCTTGCACACCTCCCAGTGGTCCTACGGCTCACATCCACCTCCAGACCCATAGCCCCAGGGCTGGGATGGGCTGGCAGGCAGGGAGCCAGGGCCACCTTTCCAAGCGGGAGGGCTGGAGGGTTCCTGCAGCAGGGCCATGGCCAAGCCAGGGTTGAATGCAGCGGCACGCTCGGGTTTCAGCAGGGAGGAAGGCAGCGAGCCGAGCCCCGAGCCCCAGCCATCCCCAGCGAACACGTGCAGAATGCGTTTGGAGGGGCCGCATGATGCCACATCCCCTATGCAGACACCAAAGCATCCTCTGGTGGGACCCCCTGTGGTCCATCCCCCCCGCCTCCTGGCACCACCTATTCCCCACAGGGACCCTGCCCAGGAGCAGAACGGTACCAATTAATCTGTGTGCACACGGGGGCCTCTCCCAGCTATTTCCTCCCCATTCCGTGGTTTTGTGGGTGATGCACTCAAGGTGCCTCGGAGCACCCAGCAGTGCAGCTGGCCAGGGGAACGCAGCTTTTGGAAGATGCATCCATAATACCTCAAAGGTGAATAACTTTCCTCTAGGAAAAGAAAATAAAACCCCAAAGCTGCTTATTTCTGGTCTGACAATGTCACCCGAGGTGCCCCGGCCGTGGAGGGAGCTGGAGCGGCCCAGGACTGATCTAAGGCGAGCAGCCCAGCCACGTCCTCCCCTTCTCAGCTCTGGGACCTATTTGGGCCTCAAGGAGAAACAGTAGGAGGGAGTGGGATGAGACCACGGGATCAGCTGGGAAAACACAGCCAAAAGAAGAGAGTTGTCATGGGGGATGTTCAGCTGATCATCAGTTTGACTGATGGATCCAAACCCCGTGCCTGAGAGCCAGCAGAGCTCATGCTGGGACCCCAACCCTCTCTGCCAGGGTGGGTGTCCCCGTCCCCTCCTCAAAGCCATTGGAGGAAGAGGAGCTCAGCCGGAGCGGCCCTTGGAATGAGTTATCTTTCAGATGGATTTACAGCGCGCTGACTCGGGAACGCCACAAAGTTTTACTTCCAGTGCATAGCTCAGGGGGAAAAAAAAAATAAATCTCTCTAAGAAAACCTCCAGTCAACAGATAACACAATATGGTTCCGATTTCCTCACCCCCTCCAAATAATTGTTTCTTTTCTTCTGAAAAATTTTGTCCCAGGGAAACGTTTCTAATTTAATCCCCTGCATGCACCTTCCTCGCCGCCTTTGAATGGGTATTATCTTCCAGCTGGTGCTCTGGAGCAGAGCGAGAATTTTTGATTTAAAAAAAAGAAAAAAAAGAGAAGAGAAAAAAAAGCTTAACAAGCACAATGCACAGCAAACAGGAATGGAAATACTAGTCTGGGTTCCATTATCCCTGACCCAGAGGTTGGAAACCAAAAGAAATTCATTAAATTGGGGAGGGGGGAGGCCAGCACTGTTTGCTGCTGGTGACCAGCCCGCGAGGGATGCCCAGGGGACGTCGGTCACCCATCGCCCCTCACCCAGGCAGGGGGGCACCCTCGCCCCCCTGCCACTGCCCAAGCTGCCGGCTCCCCAGTGCCCATGGAGGCGGACGGGGCTGCCCGCCCATGCCAGCTTGATTGCATTAGAGCCGAAGGATGGATGGGGCCGAGTCGCGTTTAACAGCAGTTTCAAATCCCCCAGCTTTGCATGGAGCACCCCAAGGCGGGGACCCCCAGCAGAGGGATGGGTGCAGCCATGGAAGTGGGACCCTAAATGGGCTTTTTGCTGGGGCGAGCCCCGAGCAGGCAGGGATGGTGCTGGTGGCAGGGGACAGCTCTGTGGTGGGATAAGCTCAGCGCTGGGAAGGTGAAAAGAGCCTTTTCATGGGAGGCTTTGTAATCCCGTCAAGCCAGAGAGCACATGGACGGCGTGTGCTGCTCTTGGCCAACTCACCTGCCGAAAAACTCCTGCTGCTGGGGGCTGCCCGAGGTGGGACAGGGTCATGGGATGGGGTCCAGCCTTGCTCTGTGCATCCATCTCTAGGGCTCGATTTCAGCCGTGGAAGAAGGAAATAAAAAAAATAAATAAAATGCTTCAAGTAACGTCTGGCACCCGAGCTCATGTGGATGGAGATGCTCAGTGTGAAGCTGTGCCATTATCTCCCACACCCATCGAGACACGACCCCCCACCCATGAACCACGCCAGCTCTTCATGGACACAACCTGGCCTCCATCGTCCCCAGTCCCTCGGTGGGTTGGCCAAGCCAGGAAGGACGATAATGGGAGTGAGCTGCGGGATCGTGGTGGTCGCCCTTGTCCCTCTGTGCGCTAATCAGAACAAAATGTTCTCCCATTGTTCACAGAAGAGCATTGGTTTCCAACTATGGCAAATATTTAGGAAAACACAATTGAGTCATAAATGTTATCTACAATTTGGAGTGCCCTACACATTGCTCCAAGCCCCGCAATTAAACTATTTGAACACAACGGGGTGACATATAGGACTTCCCCAGTCCCTGGCCAAGAGCGCTAACATCCTGCAGGAGCGTGTCGGTTCCGAGCGATGGGCTCTGCACCTCCGCTGCCGCCACGGCTTTCCCAGGGGCCAACTCCCGGGACCCCGCAGTGCCTGCATGGCCGCAGGACCTCAGACCCTTCCAGCTCCTGGGCAGGAGGCCACTGGAGGGTCCCCCCTGCTCCCTCCAGCCATGCTGAGCTGGATCTGCTGGGGATGGAGCAGCCGGGCAGGGAAAGCAAGAGGGAGCCCCATGTAAACGCGCCCTCGAATGCACCGGAGCAGGGAATGCAGAGCTGTGCTCTCGCAGCCCCAGCAGCCCAGGCTCACCGGGCCGGTGATCAGGCGCTCGGACACGACACCAGGCACTCCCTCAAATGCAACTAAGTGCCGCGACACCCAGGACTCACCTTATTTATTACCCGTCACCTTGGTGCCATGGGAGCTGGAGCGTCCCTGGCGAGACCCTGCAGGGCAGGCACTGGGGGACGGCACACAGGGCTGGGCAGCCCTTCTGGGGCTGCTGCTGTTTTCCCTTTTTAATGCTTTTAGAAAAAATAAAAAAGGAGTGAAGCTCCCTCTGGTTATGCCAGAGCTGTTTGCTTTAATCCCTTTCCAGAAACACACTCGCAGTAGTGCCCATTCCGTACATGCAGTCAAAAAGGGGGAAGAAATGTGTGAAATGGCATTTCTGTGCCCACATCCACAGCCTGCGCTGCCCTGTGCCGGTGCTGGAGTTACCTGCTGGTTTGCTTTTCCCAGTATGGATCTGTTTTTCTTTCAAAACCACATTTGGCTGCTTTTGGCACGGATCGCATGGGAGGGGATGGGCTCAGCTGGATGAGCCCTGGGGACGGGGGCAGAGACACAGCCACCGCCTCTGCCCCCCACGGTGCCACCAGTCCCTGCCAGGTTGGTGGCCCCCGGGGAGGACGGCTCTGCCCTGAGCCCCGAGCCGCTTCAGAGCCTGACAGACAGCAACGCTTTTCCCCTTGCATGTGGCTTGGGCTGAGTTTGCTCTGGAAGGGTGAAAGCCTTATTGTAAGCTTTCCAGCCACTGGAAATCCTCCCCGGGGAGCCAAGGTGAACATCACTGCAAAAACCCTGGGGAAAAAGCCTGGCAAGCTCCTTTCTGTGCTGCTCCCTGGCCTCTCCTTCTTGGGTGCGTGGCTGTGCCGGCGGCGCTGGACCGTGCCCGCGGGATGCTCGGCTCCTCCTGAACACCGGCCGCCCAGACACCTCCGGCACCAAACTGCGCCAGCCCCCCAAACAGGCGGATTTCAGCCCCGGGGCTGCTGACAAAAAGCACCAGTTATAAAAATCCCAGGTTAAGCAAACAGGAAGGCGCAGCCCCGCGTGTCTGCGCTGCCAGGCCGGGGCCCGTTAAAACAAGACCTGTTTAAACGTGGTGGGGCTGGCGGCAGACTTGTTGACTCCGGCCGCTTTTCCAAGCCGGCCGCTGCCGCCGGGGCAACCCACGAGCATCGGCAGCGATGGGCGTGGGATGGGGCGGCCGCACAGGGCTGCGCTTGTCCTCCTGGCTGAGTCACGGAGCCCACAGGGCAGCTCCAGCGAGGAGCTATTTCGGGTTTCTCAGTAAACCTGTGGCTTTCTGCAGGCAAGCCTGGTACAACGGGGTTTTATGCATTACACAGGTTGCTTTGATCTTTTTTTTCCCCCCTGCAAGAAGAAACGTGGGCAGCAGAATGAGCTAACAAGCGATCAATTATTATAAACTACCCCCGCCAGCTGCTGGCTGCTTCAGACACCGTCCATGTTCTTGCTCTCGCCTCCCTCCCATCAGCGTGATCTGGACTCACCAAGCAAAACCCACGGGGTGGGACAATTTGGGGTGATTTTAAACCCAGAGCCAGCAGAGGGGAGACTCCAAAGCAAACAGGAGGGATGGGGGAAATTCAGGGTGAGGTCCCAGGGTGTTTTCCCCAGCTTGGGGGCACTGCCCCACCGTGCGTGCTGTGCTGCCCCAGGGACATGCCGGTGGGCAGGACATGTAGCTCAGCCCGGTCATTAACCTGCGGCGAGAAGGTGGCAACCGGGCCCTTCCCAGGGCAACAGCGAGGGCAGCCTGGGGACAGCTATGTTGAGAACAAAGCAGCTTTGACAGCTCAGTGCTGGTGGTGCATGTGGGGATGGGATGGGGATGGGGATGGGATGGAGGAGCGGTGCCTCATGCTGGGCCAGCATCACCTCCGCTTGAGCCAGCTGCAGAGCAGGACCTGGCTGCTTCGCCCGATGCTGGACCCCAGGGACCCTGTGAGCCACAGGGGGCACTGGCTGAGGCAGGAGACTCCCCCAAAATCTCCCCTTGTGCCTCTGCAGCCATCACTCTGCAGCCCTGACGATGGGTCAGGGAAAGCAACACCTACCCAAACCTAATGGCGGTATTTGTTCACCTTTTTCCCAAACTCTAGAGCTGATGACTTCTGAACAGAGCAGCCTGGCAAAAGAAATCAATCATCAGGCAAGGCCGTGGCAAGAAGGATGAACAGAAAGCAACAGAAAAATGAGACAAACCAGACCACAACAACAGGCGGACAGGTTGGCTGGGAACCTCTGTAAAATATGTGTAAACAACAATATGGATAAAAAATACAGAGAGAAGCA
Source organism: Butorides virescens (assembly GCA_017310255.1). NCBI lineage: Eukaryota > Metazoa > Chordata > Aves > Pelecaniformes > Ardeidae > Butorides > Butorides virescens. Next base: position 87,984 of record JADKXX010004759.1, on the reverse strand, counting down.
AGACGAGTAGTTTGTAAGGGAGCTGACTGCTCTCCCTCTTCCCCAGCCGGTCCCTCTTGACCTCGCTCATCCTCCTCCATCAGTCCCGCACGGGGTAAGGCCAATTCCTGCCTTCATAAAACTTCTTCAGGCCCTGGAGGTTGACAGGGGGGAAGTAAGGGCCGATCCTCTTCCGAATCCACCACCTCCCCTCGCTGGCGTGCTTTCCCCCGGGTCGGCTGAATTTGTACTTGAAGTGTTCCCCTCTGATCCACCTGCAGAGAAACAAAGCACAGGCTGCTCAGGAGGGGCCGGCGGAGGCGGAAAGGTGTTGGACCCTATTTAGGGCGTGAGGCACCGGGGAGCTGCTGGGCTCCTCCTGATGCAATTTCGGAACAATGCACAAGGCAGAGGAGCTTTAATAGCCCCACCCTCTGTGCTCCCCACCGCCGCCACACACTCCACACACCTCCCTGCCACCAGTTTGAAAGAATAATAATAAAAGCAGGAAAATGATTTTTTTTTTCTTTTCTGATAGCAACTATGGAGCATTTCTGCCCAGGACATTTTTAGGTACAGAGCCCGACTCCCGCCCCAGCTCCCCCAGCATCCCTTGGTCCCAGCCTGCGGCTGCTCCTTCTGCTCCACAGCTTATTAGCGGGGCTACGAGCGCATCTGTTTTCTGGCCGCCCTGGGAGTTGACAGAAAAGGAGATTTTAAAACAGTGCAGAAAGAAGCATTCATCAGTCTCGCGAAACACATTCGGAGGCTAACCATGCCGCTCGGTTCGGGAGGTTTGGTCCCGCTTGATGTAGGGCATGCTGACAAGGGAAGGAGTAACACCCCGGTCCTCCAGCCTTGTGGTCCCTGTTTGCAGAGTGCATCACCGCATTTGCTGGATAAGTTCATAAAATAACCCACAATATAAAAATGTCAAAGTCATGTCAATGCTCATTTAAACCTGCTTTGCTTCACTACTAAAATACAAACCCTGCTACTGAGCAGGGCACCGCGCTCCCGCAGCTGCTTGCTCCCGGGGCTGCACCTCGGGCAGCCGTAAAGTTCCTTCTTACTGCTAAAATAATTAAGGACGACTCCTGTATATTTGCCATTAGCGCTCACCTTCCTAACACCAGCTCCGCGACGGGAAGCAGGGGAGATTGCAGACGACGAATAAAACCACACCCAATTAAAAGGTCGGCTGCAATCACATCTTGACATCTCAATTTAAATCTTGCTGGGCACTCAGATGAGCGAAACAGAAACGATTTTGCTAACAGAAACAATTCTCCTACCAAAACACGTGAACGTGGAGCTGTTCATCGCGCCCATCGCTGGCTGCTGACTCGCAGCAACCGGCAGCATCGTCTGTTTTCTGGTTGTCTCCTGGCTGGAACTAAAACAGGACAAATATCTCTGTGTTTCCAAATATCTCTGCTGAGGATGAAGGGGGGATCCAAGGAAGCCCAGACTAAAGTGCTTGGAGCTGCACTGGGACAGCTCTAATTTAAACTAGAGGTAAGGGCTGGGTGCTACGGGAAGTGTGGGGATGGAGGTGTCCCCTTGATGCCGTTCCGCTCTGTGGCAGAGCCTCCCGGGCTGCCCTGCCCCCCCCCCCCCCCCCCCGCTGCCCTCAAATACGGGAAGGTAACGCGGGGGCAATGCCCCAGCCCTGGCTGGGGGCTCGGGGTGCACAAACCTGCATCTCATCACCATAAACGCTGCCCTGCAGTTGCCGGCTTCATTATAGTCCGGGCCATTTCTACACCTCTCCCCCCGCCCCCCTTTTCTGAGGCTGGTAGAAGCCAAATGGGGGCTGAAGTGTTACTCCCACAGTGTTCACTTCGCAAGAGCACAAAATTTCCTGTTAATAATGAGAGCATTACTGAAAAGCAACGCTCCCGTGGGTCCAGGTAGCCTGTGCAGGCTCCTGTCCGGGATGGTTAGAGATTTCCAAGCTCTGTTGCTTGATGGCTTTCTTGAATTCAAACCCCATATCCACCTCCCAAAAAACCTTCAGTGGCCAATTTTATGTCAGTCCATCTCCTGCTCGAAGGCCCCCTCCGCTTGCCACACCGGGGCTGGCTTTTGGGGGTTTTGTCTTCACAAAGTGACTGCAGAGCACCTGCCGAGCTGGACCCATCTCCATGTACGCCCACAATATGGGCATAAAGGGGTGCCCCGTGCTGGAGGAGCTATCTGCAAACCCCACCGGGCACAGTTCCCATTTTCTAGACAGGGATGCAGAGAGCAGTTGCCTTATCTGAGCTCCTGGGGCAGCCCTAGGAGAACTCGGGCAATGCCAGGTCTCTGCTCAAACACAGAAGCACCTTCTCCCCAACCTCAAGGACTGTACTATAACCCCTCTGGAATGAAAATTTCCTTGTCCCTTTCGAATGGGCTTGCCAGCCCAGATTAAATAATACCTATCATCTGATTCGGTATGATTTTTCCCATATGTTCTCTGTCTATTAAAATGTTTGCTATCAAAGGGAGCAGCATGTAAAACTAGAACCGTGTGAGCATTAAAGTGACCACATGCAACTGAAGATGCATTTTTGTGGCATAAAGTTTGCCTTTCTATCTGTCTATGTTTCAGGCTCTTCTGTTCAGAGCCTAAATCAATCTGAAGTGTCCACCCAAGCCCCCCGACATCTAAACTCAGCCACCCTCTTGTCCTAGCCATGGCGACTCTGTTTCCCCTAGCCCGTTCCACCTGAGCCGTGAGCTAGAACATTGGGATGCACGGCCCACAGCAGGATGGCAGGATCCACAGAGGAGGAACACGCGTGGCTCTGCGGGCTGTGGAGTCTGTAAACTCCATGGAGCTGAGCTCTTCCAGGAGCTGAACCACTCAGCCAGCAATGAGCTATAAAGCTCTGGCGCACCACAGCCCGTGGCTCTTTGCTGTCCTCCGCTGCCAGCACTTTGCTGGGATTCAAGACTTCAAGGTTTCTGTTCTGGTCAATGGAGCCTTTATGTGGCTGCAGCAGCCAACGTGTGCTGCAGGATGGAGAAACTGCAGTGGGAACACCTCTGAGCACCAGGACACCTCTGAGCACCAGCATATGACGGCAGCATCCAGACTCCATGCTCTCCGTCCTCTCCATCCTTCCCAGGGTTAGGGGCTTTGGGACAAATGCGGAAAACCTGCAACCCGTGGGAGTCTTTCCTTGCAAGGTTCAGGGATGTAAAAGCTGCAGCGTTTAATACTCACTGGAGCCCCTCATTTCAGGGCTCACAGAGTTTACAAGCCACGCCAAGTATTTATAATCTACCTGGGTGCCTCAGTCCTGAAGTTACAGGATTTGAAAACTCCGCCTGCGCTGCCTCGCTGGACTTGCTCCCTCCTCTTGGGGTTCAGGGAGCGAACAGGCTCCTGCACTAACAGGGCCCAAGCATCAACACCCCGGAGCCCATCACTGCAGGGCTCACGGAGTTTACAACCATGACCTGGAGCCCTGGACAGCTTGTAACTCAGGTGTGGTGCACACACGCGTGGTCACCTGCAGACCCAGACACTGCTACAGGCTACAGATCACCTTATCAGCAATCGCTGGTGTTTTGTGCAACTTTGGGGCTCACACAAAGACCTTCTGGCTGGGGGAAGGGACCCACAGGTCTCCGGGCCCCCTCTGATGCAGGAGGCTGCCGGCACGCGTGAGCCTTGCTTGCTGCTCTGGCGAAATGGGAGCTTCCTCAAGAAGGTCATGACAAAGCTTTTCTGATTTCATCTACATTACAAGGAGTCGAGTGCCACAGGGTGTCACTCATACTCGGAGAAGGATGAGTGAGACCCGTGTTTCAGAGGAAACAGATGGAAAGGTCAGGAAGGACAATCCCGGCCGCAAGCAGTTTCCCAGGATTTACTGAGCCAACACAAGCCGGCAGCAACTCCCAGCTCCCTGGGCACAGCCATGAGGGGAAGCGGCTCGGGAGGAGCACCAGGCTGAACCAGCTGAGCCCAGGTTAGGTCCCTTTGGAGACACAGGAGGGCAAAATAATCACTTCAGAGGCAAGAAACAAGATACAGTCAGATAAAGCAGGTCAGATATTTCTCCTCCAGGAGGTGGAAGACCCTCTCTGCTGTTCCAACAGCAGCGGTGGAGGACAAGGGACAGAAGGGCCCCTTTGGCAGCTCCTTCCGAGCCCAGCAGCCGTGCGGCAGAGCCACGGCGCTGATCCCGGTGCGGTCGGCTGGAAGGGGGAGGACCACCGAGCCGCCCAGAAGGACCTGGCGTCCTGCACGGGAAGCCGGGACCCGCCTGCCACCACCCTTCTGGCCAAGCACCCGCTCTCCATCATCACCCGGATCGGGCAAAGCTACAGCCTTGGGGAAGGGCAGAATGGCTAAAAATAATAAGCGTTATTTTTTAAATCAATATCTTCGCCCTGCCAGATGCCCAGTAGCAGCTGCGCCGTAGCGCTTTTAAGATTCGATCATATATCAGCCTATTATGACATCTTCCAACTGTACGTGTTAAAAATTAGCAGCAATACTGGAGTTGTTGGGACGGAGGGCTAAATCTCCCAGACAGCTGTAATTAGTTCCAGAGGGTGCAGCTGTCTCCCTGCAACAGCTGAGGGGTTCGAGGGAAAAAACCAGAGCCGGTGGTTTCTGTTAGAATTAATGGCCTGACAGGGCAAAGCGGGGTGGGAGAGGGAAGAAAGAAACCAAAACACGGGGCGTCGTTTCGATCTAGGCTTTTTTTTTTTTTTTTTTTTTTCATCTCGAGGTTCCCCACTCCATTGTAAATCAGGGAGCAAGTGGCAGTGGAAAGTACAAATTCATTACAGCAACAGAGCCTCCATCATCGGCTTTCTTGCTTATTCTAGCCCCGTTAGCAGGAGGGATCATAAATTCATCCTGGCCCAAGTTTGCAGAATAAGGGCAGTTTTATGGGTTGTTTTTCGACGCCGCTGACTTCTCTTTCTCCAAGGCTCCTGCAAGGTCTAGCCCTGCAGAGCTGGAGCATCCTCTAAACTCTCTTGAGATGGGAAAGTGGGTTTATTCCCCCATGGACAGGTTAGAAAGGGAGGCTCAGAGGCTGCATCTATACCAAGGGCTGAGCAAACCTTGGGGGAAGGAAACCTGGCTCTCTGTGGGACTCACAGCACGGGCTGGGCATTACTTTCGGCCTGGGCAGACCCAGCACGTGGGTTCCAGTTTAGTGTCTCGCAGGTGTGATGGGGCCAATGCTCCCGCTGGAGCCAAGGCAGGAGCTGCCCGTGCCATGGGAGAGGCCTCCCACGGCCACGGGAGACGCGGTGCAGCCCGGCCACGGTGAAGCTGCCCCACGGCTGCCTCTGCCACTGTGACCGGAGGTGGCTGGAAACCAGATATCCCACCCTGGGGGAAATCCCGATGCTTTGAGATGAGCTCTGCCCTCCCTGACAACCCTGAAAGACTGAGGTTGTTTTTACCAAAAGAAAATCCCTTGAACTTTCGTTCAGGGCAGCGGAATCATTTAATCCTGATAATATCAAGGCATTATAATTTTCATAGAATCACAGAATCGTTCAGGTTAGAAAAGCCCTTAAGATCCCCAAGCCCAACCATTCCCCTAACCCTGCCATCCCACCACTAAACCCTGGCCCTGAGCACCTCGGCTGCCCGGCTTTTAAATCCCCCCAGGGATGGGGACTCGACCCCTGCCCTGGGCAGCCCCTTCCAGTGCTTGACAGCCCTTGCGGGGAAGGAATTTTTCCCAATGTCCAACCTAAACCTTCCCTGGTGCAACTTGAGGCCATTTCCCCTTGTCCCATCGCCCCTTCCCTGGGAGCAGAGACCGACCCCCACCTCACTACCCCCTCCTGTCAGGCAGTTGTAGATGATAAATTGAAGATTTTCTTTTTAATTATAGTACACAGGGAAAGGAGAAATGAACTGCAACAAAACATTTCACCATGGCGAAACCCAGTGAGAAAGCCAAAAGAACGTGTTTATACTTTTTCACCTCTGATGATTCTGTCTCTTCCCCGGACAGCTTCATTGCTGGCAAAGCCTTTTTTCAGGGTGAAAACCACACAAAATATTTCGCTCTGTGCAGAAGACACCAGCGCTTGTGGGAGAGGCTTTGGGGGCTCTGCGGATTTACACCACTCCCTTATGCGGGAGCGGGGACCACATGGATACGTGGAGGGAGACTGGTCCTGGCAGGGAAATGCCTCGGGGTGAGGGGAGGCACTCAGGACTCAGCAAAACCAAGTTCAAACCCTGAAGGACTCACATGCCCACAGAGCATCCCATGCCCAGGAGCACTGCTCCCGCCTCCTCTAGAGACTTCTGGGGAGAGACCTTGCAGAACAGAATCCCAGAATCCCAGAATGGCAGGGGCTGGAAGGGCTCTCCAGAGATCACCCAGTCCCACCCCCCTGCTCAAGCAGGCTCACCCAGAGCAGGGTGCACAGGACATCATCCAGGTGGGGGTTGAATATCTCCAGAGAAGGAGACTCCACAGCACCCCTGGGCAGCCTGGGCCAGGGCTTGGGCACCCTCAAAGTCAAGAAATTCTTCCTCATGTTCAATTGGAACCTCTGAACCTTGTCCCGGCGCTGGGCACCACTGAGAAGAGTCTGGCTCCATCCTCGTGACACCCACCCTTCAGATATTTGCATGTGTTGATGAGATCCCTTCTCAGCCTTCTCTTCTCCAGGCTAAACAAGCCCAGCTCCCTCAGCCTCTCCTCGTAGGGGAGATGCTCCAGTCCCCTCATCATCTTTGTAGCCCTCCTCTGGACTCTCCCCAGTAGCTCCTCACCCTTCCTGAACCGGGAAGCCCAGAATTGGATGCAGAGCTCCAGATGGGGTCTCACTGGGCAGAGCAGAGGGGGAGGATAACCTCCCTCGCCCTGCTGGCCACATTCCTCTTGATGCGCCCCAGGATGCCGTTGGCTTTCTTGGCTACAAGGGCACCCTGCTGGCTCATGGTCAGCTTGTCGTCCACCAGGACCCCCAGGTCCCTCTCGGCAGAGCTGCTTTCCAGCAGGTCAGCCCCCAGCCTGTACTGGTGCATGGGGTCACACCTCCTCAGGGGCAGCACCTGACACTTGCCCTTGTTGAACTTCATCAGGTTCCTCTCTGCCCAACTCTCTAGCCTGTTTGGGTCCCGCTGAGTGCCAGCACAGCCATTTCCACCTACATCCCAATGAGGCCCGTATTTTCCAATAACCCCACAACCCCTGCCTGCTCTCAGCACCGCTCTCAATAGCTACGGAATCGCCTTTACCCCTCTTGGGGGTGTCCAAGGGAGCAGCCCCTAAAGTGGCTTCTACACCGTGCAAATAAGTCAAAGCCCTTCCCATGGCTTGGGCTGTACATCTCCGCAGGTCCCACGGGAAAGCACCTACACCTTCTGCCAGGGTCCATGGTGACTTACACAGCCTGAAAATCCCACCAGACCTTCCCCCCAATGTATAAAGCCCAGTAGCTGTGACACAAATGGGAAATAAATGGGTGATCAAATAAAAAAAGAAAAATACCGAATGCTGTATTCTTCTTGTGTCCCTGCAGCCAGGTAGCATCAAACGGGAAGCACTGCCTCCATAAACAACACCCCTGCTGCAAATGCGGGTCTTCAGCTACATGTTGGGGCTTTTTCAACAAAGTGCTACTATAATTGGAATAAAAGTCCTTAAGTGAACATGATTTAATATCAGAGGCACCCAACGCTTCAGTCAAAAATAAACCCCATTTTTTTTTCCTCCTTCCGTCGGCAAAACCTGATTTTTGTTTTCTTTCATTGTTGCAGTCTGTTTCCATGACGGTGTGTGAAACACTTATTAATTTCTCAGCCACAGCCCTACCGTTCAGATTTATGATGGCTGGTGTTTTATGAACTATCCGCTGCACAATAATATTTTGTAAATCCACATTCCACAAACATCACCGCGCTTGAAGTAAAGCTTCGCACGCCGCAAGACTGGGCGCTCAACAATGCCCTCATTTTTAATCACTCACCTGTTTCTCATTTCAAGTTTATCGCACTTGAAAAAATACTATAATTTCTAGAGTTGTAAAGAAACCTACAAACTTCGGTCTCAGAAATTTCATTTCGAAGGCATTAACTCATTTTGAAAGTCCCTTGGCTATTTAAGGTGTAGAGTTTCCATTAACAGAATAAACTCCGTGGAGTATGGAGCGTAATGTTCTTAAGGAAAACAGTCCCTTCCCCTAATTATTTAGTCTAGCAGGGAATGAAAATAATTAAGTCTCAAAATTCCCTTTAGAGTGGAGGCTGGGGGGGGGGGGGGGGGGGGGTGGGAAAATAGCTTTTTTTCCATCCAGCTACCGAAGGGAGCCAGGCTGCCATGGGCCCGATCCTTGGGGGGAAGGTGGGAGCGAAGGTGCGATACAGGTTTGCAGCGCCGCAGGTGGGCTCTGGCTCGTGGGTGAGGGCGCAGGGACGCCCTTTGGGAACTGTCGGAGCTACAGCCACCCTGAATTGTCTTTTCTTTCCAGGTGTTACTGCCAAGGCTCAGGTTGAAGGCCTTTGTTCACAACTGAAATGGAATCATAACAACAAGGAGGTCACTGGCTGTAAGCGGCTGTCAGCACCGAGGATGCCTGCATCCAGCGCTCAGCTAAAGATTGCAAAGGGGTCTAAATTTAAAAAAAAAAAAAGGTATCCTGCTAGCTGCCTCTCCTTACACTTCTTGCACCCGGATCAGAGGGCACGGATCTATCACCCGCGTTCTGGCCATGGTTCTCCCATGGGAATGCACCCGGGGCCGTGCCATGGGTGCAGGGGGCTTGCCAGCGTGCAACGAGAGGATGTTCAAAGTTAAACAAAGAAACGGTGGTTTTGAAATTTAAAGGAAAAAACCAAAACCCGAAACCGAGCAGGCGAGCCCGCCTGAGCAGAACTAACGCTGGGTGAAAAGCAGCTGGCGGAGCCGCTGCGCCCGCACTGGCCGCAAGCACCACCAGTGTAAACCCAGCAGAATTGGGATGGGGCACAAAAACTGGGGAAAAAAAAAAAAGGCAAATGATCACTTTGGTTCCCTTACACAGGCAAAGGGCTAACAGCAAGCAAGCAATAGCTGAAGAAATGTAAATAGCAAGAAGAATCGGTGACCAACGTGAGAGCCCAGTGCAGGAGCCGAGACCTCGCCTGTGGCCCCCAGGCCTCGGGTCTGCATCTGGGTAGAAATCCTGATGGTGCTGATGTCCCAGGTGTTTGGATTTGGCATGCTAAAACCTGAAACATGCCCCACAACCCGGGATCCAGAGTGAAATGGGGTGTTGGGTTTTGGTCTGAGCCAAAACGAGCATTTGTAAATTGTTATTTTTATTTTACGCCACCCAAAAATACACTAGACCCATGAAAAAACATTTAAAGCAAGGCTAATGCCAGAGCAAAAGCAGCTGACACATAAAACCAGTGCTGGATCCTGATCTTTTCCTACTATAAACTAGCTGCTAAAGAGTGAAACCAGAGGCTGTGCTTCGGATAAACCCAGGTAAGGCATGAATCAAGACCCTGTTCGACAAGATCTATAGCACCGTGTGTTCAACGCAGCATCCACGCCGCTGTGTAATTACTTACTGGACCTGCTTGTATCCCCCTGTACGCTCTGCAGTCGTTATCCTGCAAAAACTAACAATGATAAAGATTTGCTTTTGGGTTTGCTTTAAATTCCTGAACATTTCACTTCCTCACCTGTTACAGAATAAAATAACCCCCCCTATTCACCTGGAGCAATGTAGTGCTATTCCAGCCGCATCCCACTTCATTATTTTCATTTTAAAATGAGTTCCTGTGTTCGACTACTTCAGTTTCATTTTTTTTAACACCACTGGTGCCAGAAGGCGCAGAAAAGGCGCAGCCTGTCCACGGCAAAGTCTCGGAAGGCAAGGCGCGATACACATTTTCTTGATTATTAATCTGTTATGATATCCTGTTTTCAGCCTCAGTGGCGGTGAGTACCAGGAGCAACGTTTATGGCACTGGGGGACACGTGGTAATAAACAGCTCCGGGATTATCAAATGCTCCTGTCGCTCTGTGAACCGCGAGAGCCGTTTATTGCCAGCAGCCACCAGATGGCCATTGCTTCTGGCTGCTGGCACCAGGGGACACTTAATTCAAACTGGTGACTTGGTGTCTAAAGGTCCCAGGTTCTGCTAAAAACCCCCAGGGTCAGCCGGCACTCAGGACTGACTGACTTCTAATTTTTTTTTTTAAATTAAAAAAAAGCAACGCAAGGGAATGTCCCGCAATGAACGCCGCTCAGTGAATTTACGGCACCAAGCCTCACGGACATGAGCAAAGTTTGGCGAGACTTGGCTCTGATACCTCCACCTGAGATGGAGCCGACACAATGCAGGTTCTCCAGTTGCTCTTCCAGCTCAGCCTTGCAAATGGTGCCCCAACACCGTCTCCCCATAAAGCTCCTGAAGGACCCAGCTCCTGACAGGTTCTGATGGATGAGCCTGCTCACTGGGCTGAATTTCTGCCTGCTGTGAGCTCCGGCGTTCGTTAGCATCCTAACGAGGTGCCCACCGCCTTCTCCAGGTGAGCGGTTGTGCAGGTGCTGGGGCTGCACCGTGCCCCTTCCCTGGCCATGAGGGAAGTGCCACCTCCAGGGGGTCTGCTGAGCAGCCCCCAAAGGAGGTGGCAGGGAGCAGCAGCAACGTCCTTCAAACCAAGGTCTGTAAAAACAAAGAAAACACGGCCAAAATGGGAACAGAGCCCATAGCTAGGAGGTTTCAGGCGTGGACAGCACACTGCTCCCAGCGTCATGGAGCCAGACCAGCTGATAGCACAGCATCAGCGCGCTGCTCCCCGCACGGAAAGCCAACCCCCGCCGGGCTATCACAGCTAAACCCCCACCATACACATCGTTAAAGCTGTATCCGTCCCTGGCAAGGGCTGTGCTGGTCTGGCCCAGTACGCCTTTTGTAGCAATAATTAATAGAGGTCCCCGAGAGCCCTCCTGGACCGGAGCCAAGGTGTAATTACTCGTGTGTAACAGATCTGCTGCTTGTGTAACCCAACAAACTGCGACAGCACCCTGTAACGCACTCTGAGCCATAAACCATCGTTTATGGGAACTCCGGCGTGGCTGTGAGACTCTGGGCTATGGGCGGGATCCCGCCCGGCATGCTGGGAGCCCCCGCCGCTCTGCTCTGCGACGCTGCACTAACGGGAAACCGGGTTCTCGCATGAGAATAAGTACAAAAAACCCCAAATAACTGTGCTTACAGCGGCCTTGGCTCCTGTACTTGGAGGGATTCTGTGCCATCAGCCTGCACTGATGCTCTGATAAGATGCCTGTGCGCTATGACACAGGGCTGGACACCTGGGGAGCCCCAGAAATGTGGTTATTAGAAATACTCAAATACGATGGTGGGAAACTCTCTGAGCAGTTGTATTCCAAGCCGTGCTTCTGCTCCGTTTTTTTGCAGGCTATATACAGGCACACGTTTAGCTCAGCATATCAACCAACTTGGGCTGATACATTTATACCACCTTGGGATGCAGAAACCATCTCAGAGGAAGGACTTTGGTAAAAGGTGGAAGTTCTGAGTGTCTCAGCTAGAAAAGGGGTTGCTCTGCAACAGGTTTGGGGGACGCACTGTGCTAAAGCTGAAAAACACCGGCGGGGTTCAAGAGGAAGTTCACACGGTGCCGTGAGCTGTTGCCCTTGTTTGCAGTGCATCCTAAGAGCCTCAAATGGAAAATATTAGCAAGAGCATAATATTACTTGAGTTGATCCAAAATTCCCTTAAAATGTTTTCTCAGCTAAAAATAACTTCATCAACAAAATAGACACTTTTGTGAAAAATTTCCTTTTGTAGAAGTTTTCATCTGTGCCTTTCACTTGCTGATGTTTGCTTTGTCTCTTCCTTGAAAACGCAAACACTTCCAAGACAAGTGTCCACAAACCCAATCATTTTTGCAGGACTCTTTTGTCTTTGAAATACCTCAGTAGGCCGGTAGGAACGGTGGTTTTGATCTGAGCTCGCAAAGTGATCATGGCAAAAAAATCTAAAGCTGACAGGCAGGAAACCGCTTCAGCAGTCACGATTTCTGTCCAAGAGAAGCAATGCTGAGCCCTTCACGGACGTGCCTGGGAACGGGCTCAACCAAAGGGTCCTTATGTCCCCACCAGGAAGGTACGAAGGTGCTCAGAGCACCAGCTCTTCATGGTGTCCTCATACTAAACCCACCCTATCTAAAGACCACCTGGGTACCATCAAATACAAACCCCAATCCATCAACAGAAACCACGTGCGCACGTCCAAGATAGGAACAAGACGGAGCTCGGGTAAACTCGGCAAAACTCAAAGCTTACCGTGGGGGTGCTCTGCCCGCAAATGGGTTCGTTGCCATCAAGGACAAGGTCGCTTCGTCCTGGGCCAGCAGCTTCCCAGCCAAGTGTATTATCCATTCATTCTGCTCGTAGGTCTTGGGGAAGGAATAAGAAATACAAATGTTAGGCACTGCCAGGCTTGACACGTAGTGTTGGTAGTGTTACAGACTTCTGCGTGTCTCCAGGAAGGGATTACAACTGATTCGGGTAGCAAACGATGAATTTCCTGGTGCTGCAAGGAACAGATCCCATGGGATCCAACACCTTGAGGTCCAGCCTGAGACCCTCTGGCATCTGCAGGGAGGACTGAGCTCAGCTCATCTGGAAATCATTCCCGAGGGTACGAACACAACTGAGGGTGTGCAAGTCACCAAGACTTAATGAGTTGTTTGCTAGCTGAGCTGGGACGGCTATGTGCACGCTCCCAGCCTGCCCCAACTGCAAAGTAGCGTCGTCCATCTCAAGCATCCCCAAAGGAATTCATGGCACAGCTGAGGGGGATGAAGAGCGTGCCCGCAGCCAGCTGCCACAGCTCAGCTGATGACCAGAGACGGTGATGGTCAGGGATGAAGCTCCACCTCCACCCAGCCTGGGCAGTGACCTCTGCTCAAGGTGTGATGCCTGAGGGGGCATTTCTGCCAGCCCCGCATCCCTGCCGAGCCCGCCACACTGCTTTGTCCCAGTGCCAGGGAGAAGCCTACAGATGGTGCTACCAGGAAAGCCCGGTGCATCACCAGTCCAGGAGATGCATAGGACACACACAGCCCTTCCCTGGGTACAGGGCACCCACCATCCCTGGTTCTTCCCAACACCCATCACCTACAGCTCCTCCTCCACCCTGGATCACAAATCTCTTTTTGACTTTAGGTCTCTCTACCATAGCTGGAGGTGTTCTTGCCTAGTCTGCCCCCCGAACACTTGATTTTAATAATTTCTTTCAGCAGCAAGCTCCACAGAGGGACAGTAATGGCGTGTTTTGAAACGACGACCCATCCATCATTTTAAAATAGGTCGCTATCCCTTGTTGTGTTATCAGAGAGAAAAGAAAGCGACTTCCCTACTCCCAATTCCTCTCTCTTGCATCCTCTTTATTCCCTTTCATCTGCTCTGTCCTCGTTACGTGCCGTACCCTGAGTCACGCAGCCCCTGGAAGGGCGCAGATCAGCTCTCGGGAGCCGCGGTCCAAGCTGCAGTGGCAGAACTTGACTCTGCATTTACCTCCCTCCAGGAATCCAGGCATCTCATGCTCTTCACAGGGATTCTGGCTCAGGCTCCATAAAAATAATTTCCCCTTCTGGTGACTTTCTGTGCCTTATACTTCCATTAAGATTTCCCCCCCCCCTCCTCCTTTTTTTTTAATGTGTACCTAAATGGATTTTTTAATGCAAGCAGTAGGGGACACTGTGGGAAAGCGAAACCCAGCAGCTGTACCTGAAGGACTGTGACTAATGCAGAACATCAAGGCAAAGTTGCTCTGCAAATCTTTTCTAATGGTAAAGTTTGTTATTTCCGTTGCTAAGGGAAACAGAGGAGAGAAACGAGATGGAAAACACCAAACACTGGTGGAAAGGCCCTATCAAGCAGCAGCTCCACCTCACAGGGTTTCTGACCCGTGCTCATCACAATTTAGAGGAAAACCACAGTGATTTAAGCCAACAACTTTTAAAAACAGATTACTCTCTCCATCCGCCTGCTTCCGTCCTGCCTCACCGCATGGCTTGTTCCACCGACAGTGATGGGTGGTGGATCCAGGGATGTTTCCCACCGCCAGCCCTGTGCCGTGCTCTGTCACCCCAAAGCCCCATTTAACCTCTGGCATACCCCTCTCTCCACTGACACCCTGTGCCACCCCCTGTCTCCCATATCCCTGTCCCCAGAGGTGGTGGCAGGTCTCAAGGTGGGACGGGGCAACCTCAGCGCCCACGGGACTGAGGCCACCGTGGCTCCGGTGCAGCGGTCTGGAAGGGGAGCCCCGGAGCCAGGAGCTGGGCATCACATGAGATGTTAAGCGCAAACCTTGCAACTCTTGCAATAGCCCTGCCAGGGCTGGCAGGGCTGCAAGAAAAGCCGGCAGCATCCCTGCCAAGGGCTCAACCATGTCACGCTTCACGGGACGACTCATGCCAAGACTCGTGACCACACCGAGTGACTCTGCGCCCCTCGATGGCTCGGTGATACTGAGATGCTTGGCTCAGGCCGGCCTTTGGGAGGGTGGGTACCATGCTGGGACCTGCAGCCCAGGGCATCCTTGGCTGTGAGCAGGGACCTCCCGAGAGGTGCGACAGCAATTGCAGGCAATCAAATACGTGGGTCAGGCCTTCAGCATCCTGTGCCTCCCTGGAGATCCTTTTTAAAGTGCTCTGTATGATTTTAAGCACTATTTCTAAGGGGGCCTCAAAGGTGTGAGGGTTCCTGTGTGTGAGCTGGGGAGAAGCTGGAGAAGAACAGAAACAGAAATCACCAGACTCCCGGAGCTAGAGCTTTACGGAGGATCCCAAATCTCCAAAGCCTGGTTGAAAACCATGAGGCTCTGTAATAGTGGAATCAGGTCCCCAGCTCACATGGTCTCCAAATTGTTAATTAGCAGCTCCGTGAGCACGAGAGTTGGACTTCTGGTTTGTAAAGTGTTTTTCTTTTAAAATTTACAACATGTCTGGCCCCAGCAATGTCTGCGGTGAGAAATTTCCACCCGGCGCAGCCCCCCCGTACTCCCCCAGCACAAAGGCTTAGATATCGCACGCCGCCGATGCTGGGAGCACGCAAGAGCCGAGCTGCACTAACGACCACGCTGTTTAACTCATTACTCTGTAAAGTGATATGGTGGCAAAGGGAGGGGAAAAAAAAAGTCCAGGAGATCTGGCTGCGTCCAGGGAAGCATCACACCACGGGGTGGGAAGGTGACAGCTCCTCTGCCTGTGGATCCACTGAGACCCAGACCCAAATGCTGTCTGCAGAGCTGCGACGGCTAGGACATTGTGCTCTGCTTTTGCCACCTCCGAGAGTGCAAAACAGGAGAGTCAGAGCTTGAACCATCCAGTGCATTAATAAAAAAGCCAGGACAGATTCATACATTGCTTTAAGGAGGGCATGCACGCATATTTTGGGTTCATCTTTAGGTTTTGGATCTTCGCCGAGCACAAAGACAGGCAGCTGGGGACTGACCCTGCACCAGCGATGCAGGTCCCCAGGCTGCTCTGTCTCCCCACATCTCCATCAAGACACAGGCACAGACCGAGACTCCTACAACTGCCTCCTGTCCTCCAAAACCTGGGCCTGCAGCTCCTCTCATGCCACATAGGGCCCGTGCCATACCCATGCTGGGATTACTGGGGAACCAGTAACCTGCACAGCCTGCTGCTACAAGTTCCTGGTCGGAGCACGCTGCAACATTCCCTGAGCTGCACAACTCGCTGCCCAAGCCTGAACAGAGCATCCCCGGGGAGATGCAGCCTACCATGGATGTGGACGTGACTCCCTCCTTTATCTTTTGAGAGTTTTCTTTCTGTTTTAGCATAGAAAGCAACTAAGGAACCTAAATGCACAAAACCTCCATCATCAACCCAATTAAAACTCCCGAGAAAGGCAGCTCAGGCAGAGGTTAAGGCTCCTGGAGCAACGCTACCTTCTGGCCCAAGCCGAAGCCTTTCTGGGTTCACGGAGAGCCCGTGCAGACCCACAGAAACACAGCAGGCACAGCTCTCCTGCGAGCTTCATCATCTTCGCCTGTCTTTGCAGCTGGTACCAGCACTCAAAACTTCTGAAGATCAGGTCTTGGGTATAACACAGCGGACTAACACAGAGGACCTGGGAGTAGCTGTTAAGACCCCACGAGCTTTTATTTCCCGATGGGCTCCAGCCCCGTGAGGTGCTCGGGCAGCTGCTTGCCCCTGGCCTTCTGTGCCAGTCTCACTTTGGGACAGGGGCTTGCCCCTTCTCCCCACCCGCACGCGGCCTGGCGCGAGGAGCCGAGCATCACTGCATGCCCTGGGTACCACCGCCAACGCTGCCCCGAGACTTCTCTACAACCGTTTATATTCTCTGACCTCTCCACTTACACGCTTTACCAGCATATAAATTTGGCATTCTCACCTTGAGTACCTTAACTTGTATACAGAAGCATTTAATAACTTTACAGAATTTAAAACTAAATCACCGCTAAGTCAGGCAACAGCAAGGAGCTGGGGGAAAACCAGACGCAGCAGAAACAAAACTCAGCAGAGATAACAAAGTAGAAGAGAATATAACAATAGCAAAAAATACATACAAAAACCACCCGGCGCTACAGGGAACATGTTCCCAACTGAAATAATAATAATAAGAAGCTTTTTCCTCTAGCTTTAATTGGTCATTTAATGAAAAAGGACTGTGGCTTAGCGTGGCGTTTTATTGAACCTCGGTCCTGGCACAGGCATGCGGGAGGAGGTCAGTATGAGATGCACATGTGGAAACAGCTGGAAACTTGGCACAGGAGCCCCGTGTTATTATTTCACGTGGTCGGGAGCCCTGCACGGTTTCACGTCGGCATCGGTGTGCGAGGGCGGATGACGGAGGGGTGGGGGAGGTTTACATTTCCCGCGCTGTGTCGTAAGGGGCGTTTTTTGTGTCACAGCCTGCCCGCTTTGGGGCTGGAAAGCGGCAACTCCACCGTCCTGGATGTTTTCACCCAATATTCACATTGCCATTTACCCCACTGTCGCCACTTCTGTAGCTGAGCGCCTTCAACTGTTGCTGTTTAGGGAACTTGAGTTATCAGCTGGAGGAATAATCCATCTCCCACAGAAAAGAGGCCATAACTAATGCGATCCTTTGCTTTTTTATCATATTCCAGCTCGCTGCCGCCTGCTACCATCCTGCTCCCCAAGGAACTCCACCGAGGCAGGTCAAAGGCTACGTCAGGTCGCATCACTTCTCATTATCTCCAATAACCACATCCCCTCTTTCTATTCGTTTCCCAGAGAGGCGAGCCGTTTCTCCGCAGGTCTGGCTCAGCGTATAGCGTTTCAGCTGGGGCAGTTCCTCAAGCCTCACTAAAAGCCATCCCTTAAACCGTTCTGTTCACACATGCCTGGGAAAGCAGCAGGTTCCCCCGGAGGAGACGGGTGCAGTGCAGAGCGCAGCAGAGCCGGGCCGAGGAATAAAAGGCAGAGCAAGGCTTTGGGAACCGGCTCTTAGATCTCGCCTATACGGGGAAATCGCGCACCTGGCATAGCTCCCGTATCACCCCGGCACTGGGAAAGAAAAGTCACTTTGTTCCAGAATAGAGTCTAGACAGGGAGGTACAACAGCCACCGCAGACAATAATCATTCCCCGCATGGACAAGGTCTTGCTCTGTATTTATACAGTCCGCGGCACGATAGGCGATCAGTCTGATCTGGGTTTCTGGGCACTTCCATCACAAAATTGCCACTAGAGGTGGGTCTGCTCATGACCCAGCTTGCAGTTGGAAACTATTCATACTTGCAGGGAAACAAGTAATGGCAGTTAAAAGATGAAAATAAAATTCTTGAGTGCTGAACATGGACCAAAATGTATGAATGCTGCCATGGAAAGTGGAAGAGAACCGAGGCCTGTATTTTCGGAAGGGGGAAGAAAGGAAATGTAAAAGGCCGTGCTTAGTAGACTGCACGTGAGGTTTAGGTTTTATTACATTACACCCCCCTCCTCCTCCATTCTGCTGCCATGCAGCTTTTTCCTGTAAGCACCTTCTGGCTGGAAGACTGATATAACAGAGGCTTGAATAAAACATTTTACAAAAATATTAATCTGTCTTCTCTACAAACAGGGTTACTTCTTCTCAGCTCTTCCAGCTTGTGTGTGATAACATGAAGTCTCCGTCACGGCTCCCTGTTAGCACCCAGGGGAGAGCCTCAGAGCATCAATCCCGTTGCTGAAGTTTCTCTCCTCTCTTCAGAAGGCAGCTGACATTTCTTTATAAACTTAGGCTTCGTACCTGGAAGACGCACGTTGCTCCTCAGCGCGTGGCAGATGCTGCTCCGCAGGGGGTCTGCCAACGGTTTGCGGGGAGCCCCGCAGGACGCCGCAACGTGGGCCACCAGTCTGGGCAGTTTCTGTGTCCGTCCCCACATTCAGAGACTTTTGGAGCAGCTTCAAGGTACAATTCCACCAGACGCTTGGCTTTAAAAACCAATATGAAGGCGGCCTTAGCTTTGTTATTTTTTGAGTAGTTATTGTTTGGTAAGCACCAAGAGCGTGCCTTCACATTGGCCAAACGCAGTCCCCAAACAGAATAAATAACCTTCATGCCATAGTAAGGAGGGGAAAAGCCTTCCCTTTGATTTTTCTTTATTCAGAGTGCTGAATGCTTTCCACTGCTGCCCACTGGTTAAGAACAAATCTTTGGTACGATAAACAACGGGTTTTTGTAAAGTCTAAGACATCCCGCTACCAGGAAAAGTGACCAACTTGAAGCCCCGAAACTATGAGCAGTATTTTGTTTTCTGGTTGCTATTTATTAACGATGCTGAATTCACCCACGGCCTGCCAAAAATTGTAACGCTTGTTGTACCAGTGGCACAGCACAGCTCCGTTCTGGGTTGTGCAGGTTGGGCTCCTTCTATGAACGCCAAACCACAACCAAGAAGTCAAATAATTACAGGAGCGGTGCCACCAGCAGCTGGAGGAGAGACAAGGCTCTAACAACTTGTCTCCGGCTTCTGTAAAAACAGGGCAATTTTGCACGAACACAACAAAGCGTCAAGGGGTGGAAGTTTTTCCTAATGCTTAACCTGGATTTTCCTGACATTAAATCATGCTCTGCCATTTCACCCATTATTTCCTCCCTTCTCCATAGGGACACAGGAAACAGGTTGCTGCTTTCCCCTTTGCAGGGGTTTTTCTCCTATTCCAAACCTGTTTTGACATTGGGATGCCCATGCGGATTCGTTTGCTCTGCTGCCGTGGGAGAAGGTTTCTGCACCTCTGCTCCTTCTGCGGGTCCCTCTTCTGCACCCTTGCCAGTCGGCTGCATCCTTCCCGAGCTGGGTGCTCGGCTGAGTGTGGTGGGAGGGTGACACCATGCACGCCAAACGCCTGCTCGCCTGTCGCGGTATCGTGCTGGCCTTTTCACAACGCCTCCTCCTAAGTGTGCTCATCTGGTGATGCACACTCGGCCCAAGAGGCTTCCCCGGAGCACGATGCTCTGCTCCGTCCCGACCCGGGGCAGGGGACAGGTCCTGCCCATGTGCAGCCCTGTGCACGCCTCTCCTGTCTGCTGGGACCAAAACCAGGAAGATTGCTGGGCTTTTACCCCTTTTATCCCCTGCTGCACTCACAGCGTGGTGGCATCCGCGGATGCAACGAGCGCATCGTGCCATTCTTTTCAATCAGCAGCAGCTCCTCTTAAAAATGTGCACGCGCATTAAGTTGGCTCAGACCTTGGTTTAAATTGCTTTGAGGTGATCTGGAGCAACCGACCTCAGCCATGAGCACCTGAACATCAGCTCCTGACCGACAGACACCCTATGTTTGTTGAGACCACCCCAGCCCGCTCTGCCCACAGGTGACCAGGTGATCGGCCGGGCGATGGAGCGAAGGGGCTCCCATCCGAGGTGGCTGCTGAGAAACAACTGAAAAAGATTGCACCGATTTCCACACGCCGCTACCGGCTGGTGGGAGTTTTTCCCCTTCTGCAGACGGGAAGAAGCAAGGCAGACATGTTTCTGGACGGGTTATGGCCCTGCCAGAACGAAATGAAGGGCTTCAATTCAGAGCTACAGCACCCTCGGGATGTCGAGACATTGAAAACAAAGAGGGGATTTAGAATACAAGTGAAAAGGCATATTATATTTAGATAATAAAATTAACATCACGAAAATTGTTTCCTGGAAAATAATGCCATGTTACATTATATGTAATTATGGCACTACTGGAACGGTAATTAAGAGGCAGTCAACTAATAAATTGTGATTCAGAGGTGGAGCGGCACTGCGGCTCCTCCCGTTCCCGTGCCAGGGCCGTGCCAAGGGCCTGGCTCTCCCATGCTCCGGCTCTTCAAAGCGAATCCTGCAGCGAGAGCCAAGGTGGAAAGTTTCGCAGGAAACCCCGAGCGGAGGAAGGCGTCATATGTCAAGCGGTGATGAGGTGCAAAGAGGAACCTGTCAGGAGCAGCACAAAGGGATGGTAAATACCTTCCCCCCAAGTCCCCAGCTTTTCTGCAGCCTGTCAGAGCTGGATATGTCAGCTCCTTACCTGGCCACCGCCAACGAACTGCAAAACCAGCCCTGCGGCCGCCTGCTCGGGAAGCGATGGGGCAGACGGCGAGCAGCGGCGTAGAAAAAATCCAGAACTTTTAAAAACAAATTAAATCTAATCCAGAGGCTGAAGTCACTTGGTTTTATGGACTCCGTAAACTACTGTACGGGGTTTGCAAAACTTGCCTGGCTTCCCAAATTTCTTCTGGGGTTTCGACTTCTGGTTTCTCATCCTTTCTGCAGCTCTGTGTGACTCAGGTCTAAACGACACCCAAATGACGGCGAGCTCTCCTGGCTGCGGCAGTGCGGGGACGACGGCAGCACCGCTGGCCTTCCCCGGGACGACAGCTGGCACCAAACACACAGCTCACGGTTTTCAAACAAACGTTCGGCCACTCCAGATGGGATTTACTTCCATGCTTCAGCAGGTATTCACATGCCTGAACATCCAGATTTGAAAATGCTTGCTGCTGTGCCTAGGCGACTTGCTTTCAACAAGAGTCATCCCCGCTTTTCAGAAGGTTTTTTTTTTATCTCCTTTCTGCCCCTTTTGTTAATACCTCTTCTAAGGAGGACCTGGAATTGCTTCAGGGAGACCTGTGTGCACTGGGGGGACCACGGGAAGGTCCCCAGTGGCAGGAGGGGAGGAGGGGGTGCTGCAGGGGCACAGGATGGACATGCTGGGATGGCTCCAAAGGGGCAACAGACCCATTTCCACCTGGCGCCACTGCGTCGGGGAGGTGACGGCCGCGCTCCAGGGCTGCCACACACCTCCGGCACGGGCCCATCTGAGCGGGAGGCGAGCACCCTCCTCCTGCTGGTGCACGAGACCCACAGCGCTAATTGCTGCTAATGAGCCAGTGCAGACGGACGCCTTGGCAGGCAGGCGCTCCAGCAGCCCCCCGCGCCCAGGCTAACAACTGGGGGGGACCTTTCAGCGGACTAAATACTAATAACAGAGATGCGAAGAGGCTGCGTTATTTCATCTTCCTCCTCCTCCCCAGGCTGTCCCATGCATCCCGGTGTCTTGGCGCCCGGCACGGCTCTGTGGAGGGATGGCGCTGGGATGTGATGGTCTCTCAGCACCGGCACAGCCTGCGCTCGCCTTCATGCACCAGTATTTATGCCCTGTCCTCCTTTGCTTTTAAACCTGAGATCACTTTGTATTTTAAAGCCTTCGGGACATTTCTGCCCTGGAAACAAACAGCCTTTCTCTCATCTCAGAAACAACCTTCGCTTGGGTGAGCTGGACTTCTCCTCCGGTGGCAGAGCCCTCCCAAAATACGGTCAGATTTAAACCAACAGCTCCCTTCAACCTCTGCACCTTTAGGTAATGCTGGACATCATTGCTGGCTTGAGTTTTAGCCTTCATCTTGCTGAGGGCTAAGCATACCTAATGCAGATTAAATGAAATTCCAGCACACAAAAACTAGCGGGGTAAATATAAAACCATGGCCAAAGAGCTATGGTTATGTCATCGCCGAGGAATCCAAAAGGCGCCTAAATGAAAATACCACAAAGAAAGCAAACAGAGAAGTTTGGGGCAGGGGGAGAGGAGCAAGGGAAGAGGATACACCGGGAGAAGGATATAGGAGCAAAGAGAAAAGCCCGTGATAATCTGAGTTGGGTTTGCCTCACGCCATTGCTGTAAGCCCCAGTTTTGTAAAACCCGGTCCAAGTTCTCATGCTCATGCAAATCAGATTTTGCAGAATAGGCTAAGAGATATACAAGAATTAACCATACAAGTTTCCACCCCTCTTCTCTTTTTTAATTGATGGCTGTCACCTGTTTGCTGATAGTATGTGGGGAAAATATTTCGAGGGACCCTGCGTCCGTATGTAGGCAGGCGGGCAGTGGAAGCATCTGCTGGCATCCCCAGGGGTGCCGTGCCACCCAAGCCCAGGGGGTTTCTCAACATCTTTAACCCTTGTTATTGCTGAGAAACAATTAAAAAGCCTCACATAACATTTCCAAGAGTTTCCTTACAGTAGTAGCAGACATTGTTTAGGAATACAACCTTTTTTTCCGCCCCCCCCCCCGCCCAACATCATTAACTTAGCTGGGGCTTCAAATATTCACCCACCCACCCCACCACATAGTAAATTCATATAAATTGTTTTTCGTGGTCAAGGGACACCCAAGTCTCCAAACAGGCAGAACACCTACCTGGAAGGCAGCAAACCACATCAGCCAGTCCAGGCGGTAGTGGTAGGGGGTGATAAAGCATGGCCTCCTCTTCAAGTCCCCAGGCTTGCATTTGAAGTCGTATTCCTCCCAGACAGCAGCAGGGTCATTGGGATCAAGGCTGGACGTCCCCTGAAGGACAACTTCTGTTCTCTCCTTGGTAATGCTGTAGGACACAACATGATATTGCTTTTTGTCTCAAGTCAAGTAAAACGCTCGCTCTTGAGAGGCAACATGGCAACACAAGTCAGTGGCCCCGTGGTGCAGCTGGATCACGATGGGTCAAGCTACAGAGAACCTCTCTATCTGGCAGACTTTTCTCTCTCCAGCAGCAAAGTACATCGAAAACTTCAACTTCCATGCCCTCCCTCACTCCCCTCTATCACACTGCAGTCCAAGGAGAGACTACGGCCTAAGAAGATGATTCCTACTGAAATCGATGGGCTTGTCTTTCTAGATCAGAGCCTAACACATGTCCAAGACATTAAGAGAATACAAGTATCTCCCAAGTCCCACATGAGCATCTTCAACCTGCACCAACTTCTTCATCCCATGTTTCTGAAGAAAACCTTTGTTTCTGTTACTCCGATGACTCCCATGACACAAGAGCTCTCTGACTACAAGCTCCTGATGATACGAGAAAACGGAGATGAAAGATGGTCACAAAACAGAGCTCCATCTCCAGGTTTTTAACACACACCATGTGCAAAAATGCAGGATGCAGGTTTGTAACTGGCACGTGTGGCTGCCCTAGTGGCACGGCCACCGACGATATCTGCAGGGAATGTTTCACAGGCAATTGTGCACAGAAATCTTGCCTCTGCATTTGGAAGGTCTGGCCCTGACACCTCCAGCTGCGGGATCAGCAGAGCAACTTCCAGCTGGGACCACTCTAGTGCTCTCCTGGCAGCGCTGCTGGCCATGAGGTGCTGAGCTCCAGCTTGAACCTTGGCTGTGGCAAAGGGCAGGACATGCTCGCCATGAGCCCAGGGGAGGTGGTTGGCCCCGGACAGAGCACCCCCAGGAGCTGACTCTTGGGGCACCACTAACAGCTGTCTCGGCGTGCCCAAACATTTCACCATCCCGGCTGGAAGACAGGTCTCATGGAGCTATTACTCAGCAAGAGGAGGAGGAGGAGGTAACGTGTGAGTCAATGCAAACCAAGCCAAGAAAAGCAGAAAAAAAAAAAAAAAAGCAGCCCCCCAAATGCAGTTGATGTATAGAAACTTGGTTAAAAAGCACCCCAGCCTTATGTCAGGTCATGTGTACTCCCTTTGGCTGCTTGGCTGCGAGGTGGTAGAGCAGCGGGGATGGCAAACTCTCCAGGCCACGGAAGGCCCGTGTGAAAACACCATCATCAAGTTCTCAGTGACCTGTCAGTGACGCTCGCCTACATTGGAGAGCTGTTTTCCATAATGAACACATAACTGCGCAACGCTGCCTATCAAAGCTGTCCAGCTCCCAACACCCTTTTAATTTTTTACTACTTTGGTCTCTCCTCCTCAACCCAAGAAACTGAAAGTTTGGAAACACACGGCCTTCACCTTCTCCCTCGATGGCTTCCAGTGATAGATGCTTACAACCCAAGGAATGGTGTATGTCTCCGCTTATAATTGTTACCTACATTTAATAGATTTCTGGATTCTCCAGCCAAGTTCCATATTATACGCTGGGCTGAGTTATGAGCCGTGGCCAGCTGCCCAATGGTTAGAAACACACTGTAAATCAGGGACACCAAATTACTAATAAAAGTATGTTCCTACTGTGTGATTCAAAATATGTCAAGTTTCACATAATCGTATATTCATTATAAGCTGCAATCCTCTTTTTATTGGTTTACATAGGCTGGAATTACAAACATATTACAGCAGCATTTCATCACATGCTCTTTAGGTTCTGGTAACTGTTGAAACAGAAACCATAGACTGAAGAAGAAAAAGAACAACAACCCAAAGAAAACAATCTCCCGTAGCTTCATCACTCCAGCCTTCAGAGAGGTTCAGGGGTTATTTCTCCCCCTCTCAGAAAAAAAAAAAAAGGAGAAACTTCAGCATTTTCCACAACAAGCACTGATATTTTTAATCACCTTTTTTTTCCCTAACTTTTCTTCTTTCCACAGAAATTTCTGCTATTTGAAAAACTCGGGAAAACATCATATGGATTTGATGTGCTCCAGGGGTCCTCCGCATCTCCAGTGCTCACAGCGAGGTTTGCTCCTCCCCATCACCACCCCCTCAGGCAGCCCTCTCAACAGCCGACCTGCTTCGCCTTTTATAAACCTATTTAATTACTGTTGGCTTCTCCTGTGGGACCTTGTCCAGAACCCACTAACACAAGAGCTGCCCATCCCACCCCTTGGCTCAGACCTCTGGGGAACACCCCACAGCCACCATGGCGAGGTGGCGGCAAAGCCAGAGGCCCAAGCAGAGAAGACTGGCCCTGTTGTTGCCCCTGGGGCAAGCTGTTCTGATGAAGCCTTGTTGTTCAGCATTTTCCCAGGTGGAAGAGGCTGGGAGGGACAGCACACAAGAATGGTTACCGTCAGCCCAACTGTGGCTCACCTAAACTTGGGGACCCGTCCCCAGGAACCGCAGACTCAGATGCATAAAAACCAGCTGGTTTCAAACTCAGCTGGAGATGTTTCCCTTGTCCAGTCCCACCTTGCAGACGAAAGCGGGATTTCCTGAGCTGAAGGCAGCAGCCAGACTACTGCTGGGCCTGTCCTCTCAATCTGTCTTGTTCTTTTTTGAGGCCATTTATCCTTTCGTCTCCACAGTTTCCTGTAGCAATGAATTCCCCAAGTCACTCGTTGGAAAAAGCACTTCCTTTTGTTGGCCTAAAATCTGCTACCCAATAGCTTATGTGAATATTTACATGAGGGAGAGCAAACGCGCGCAGGGGAAGAGAAGTTCATCATAAATATAGCGGGCTGGTGATGGTGAAGACTATCCACTGGATGAACCCTTTTATGGGTATTTTCATCCTGCTATTACATTTGCTACATCAATATAATGAGCTAACTAAAAGTGGCTCCAAGAAAATAAATTATAATTCAGTGGGAAAGAAACCTGCTCCTTTTCTCCTTCTTTCTCATAAACAGATATTCCATAAATTATAATCTGGTGGGAAAGAAACCTGCTCCTTTTCTCCTTCTCTCTCATAAACAGATATTCCAAGGTTACTGGAAGGATTTCTCGGATTTCTGTCTAGGTTTAAGGCACACAGACTGGCTACCAGACTATACCGGAGAGAGGAGAAGAGCTATACGATGTACCATTAAAATACATGTACCTCCCAAAAGCTCCATAGGTGTTCACTATTCTGAGAGGGTTGAAGGAGGTGTTCATGACTTGTCTGGAGTTGAGCAGGTTTAGGACAACCGGGATGCTGAGATAAGTGATCAGGAGGCCAAATGAGATGTTCACCACTTTGCGGACGTAGCAGCCTGTTTGGGACACAAAAGCAGACCAGAAGAATCATAGAATCACAGAATCCCAGGTTGGAAGGGACCTCAAGGATGACCTGGTCCAATCTTTCTAGGTAGGAGCACAGTCTAGACAAGATGGCCCAGCACCCTGTCCAGCTGCGTCTTGAAAGTGTCCAATCACAGAATCACACAGAATCCCAGAATGGCAGGGGCTGGAAGAGCCCTCTGGAGATCACCCAGTCCCACCCCCCTGCTCAAGCAGGCTCACCCAGAGCAGGGTGCACAGGACATCATCCAGGCGGGCTTTGAATATCTCCAGAGAAGGAGACTCCACAGCCCCCCTGGGCAGCCTGGGCCAGGGCTCGGTCACCCTCAAAGTAAAGAAGTTCTCCCTCACATTCAACTGGAACCTCTTCTGCTTCAGTTTGTGCCCATTGCCCCTTGTCCTGGCGCTGGGCACCACTGAGAAGAGTCTGGCTCTGTCCTCGTGACATCCACTGTTAAGCAATGTGGTGGAGTCAACCGCTCCCCTGGGGAGATTATTCCAGTGGGTGACTGTTCTCATGGGGAAAAATTTCCCTCTCGTGTCCAATCGGAATCTCCCCAAGAACAACTTGTGTCCATTCCCCCTTGTCCTCTCCATGGGACTCCTTGTGAAAAGGGAGTCTCCATCTTCCTTGGAGCCACCCCTTAGGTACTGGTAGGTGGTGATGAGATCAAGAAGGTGACTTCCCCGCCAGCGCTGGGTTCTGCTCCCCCGCTCCCCTGCCTGACCCCCCCACTATGGCCGGGACCCTGCCCAGGTGCTCACAGCTGCTCTCGGCTCTCGGGCTGGGGCTGACAAACGCTCCGCCGTAATCAACCCGACCTTGCCAAGGGCCCATACGCTATCGCTCCAGAGATCTGCCTTTCTCTAAATAGTCTGAGAAAGGGCTAAAAAGAAAAATGTCTAAAATGTTAAGATGAATCATTGCTTTCATACAGGGGAAAAAACACAGCTGGCACTTGCACCTTGCTCAAAATTGCCCTCCTGGTTCGTAAGCCATGCATGGAGTCCCTCCAGCTCCCCGTGGCTCCGCTCCTGCCCCAGGGTCTCACCACCCAGACTTATTTCTTGCATTTTCCTCCCTCTTGCTCACTGCCTCCATTCGAACCTCACTTCCCTTTTGCAAAATCTCCATTGCTTATCATTGACATCCGAGATGTGCGTTGCTTCGTCAGCACTTCGGTATTCGGTTTGCAGGAGCAGCACAGGGCTGTGCTGGATTTTGGTCTAAGGAGACACCTACTGCAATCAGACAAATAAGCAGACGCGACCTCTGAGGGGCTCCTACCCTTATGGCCGTTTTAAATTTATTTAACGTTAACAGCCAAAGGATTAGATTCAAAGCAATTGGATGTAGCTTTCCCCTCATCTCTGCAGGAGAGGGATGTTTATTTGAACCTCTCTCAGAAGCTATTAATAATTGTTTAGTCTGAGAACATTTCTGGAGAATCATTTGGTTTGGGAAGGAGCTTGCCGAGATGCTTCACCTCGCCCCCTGCGCTGCTGCCAGCAGTATGAGCCTGTTGGGCATTTTTTTCGTCTTTTAGATAAGCTGAACTTCTCAGCCTGTAATTAAAGAGCGGGGATGGACACAGAGCCCACCACCACTCCGGTAGCATCAGCAGCTCTCAGGTCACAGATTATGGCTGTGCATGGTGGTGACGGTCATCATGCCCTTGGGGTCACAGCTACTCAGTCATGGAGAAAAAGGGTTTAATATGGGGAAAAAAAACCCAAAACCATGGCAAGGATGGAGTGAGACGTGGGGAAGGAGCATGGGATGTGAGCCAGTGGGATCTGGATGGAGTGGGTGGGAGCTGAGCACTAGCAATGGGAATTCGAGGTCTCAGGAGGAATTACACACACATACTTCAGGGATGCGGCCAGGGCCTCGTAAAGTCAGGTCACGAGCAGGACATGGCTGGGTACCCTCCTGTCTTCTGCTCTATTGACCCAGGGGTGAGGGCTCCTCTCAGCCTCTTGCCACACTGCCCATCAGCGCCAGCTCAACAGCTCTGCTTTGCTAGCAGAAAAAATATGCAGAAACCCAAATTCACCCAGAATATTACAGCTACGCTACCCCTCACTTATAGGTTACCTCTTTTTAAGATCCCACAACAGGGACAGGTCTACCCTCCAGAGTATGGATGGATGGTTCTCCTTGCTCGGGTGCCCTGGCTCAGCAAGGTTTTCTGGAGACCATCACAGAAAAGGAGCAAGTTCCTCAACAAAAAGGGGACCTACCTCTGCCCCACGGTGACTCACCAAGTGACGCAGCAAGGAGGTGTCCTTTGGCTTCCCCTCCAGAAAGAAAGGGGCAACTTGAGTGTGGTTGGGGACTGAATGCAAAAATACAGTCGGTAGCAAAGCTCCAGGCTCTCACAGCCTCTAAAGCAAAGCTACCAGAGGGGAAAAGCTGTTCAAGATTTCTTCCAGCAAAATATAGAACATAGGAGACACAGAGAGTTTGACGAAGCTGCATTAGCCTTGCTGGAACTAACGCCTCTGGTTAATGAGCTGTGCTCCTTGGTAGATGAGGAAGGACTGGAGACAGATGCTGTATCTTGTTGACATTTTTCACTCTTCTGACAGATGTTTAGTATATTTAACAATGAGCATCTGTGATTGTTGTTGAGATTATAGGCGATTTGTTGCTTACATGCAGTTTATAAAAATGCTACAAACACAACTCTACATCTGTTATGCAGCCCCATGAAAAATATCTCCATGTTGCTTGTGCAGGCGATCTTCTGGAACAGGGTTGTTTGAGAACTCCCTTCAGAAGGAAACATCAGCCACATCTATCCCTCTTGTTCAGTTACAAACCCCCGTGTATTTGCTTTTCCATATGCACAGTATCAACATGAGTTCACCTCCTCCCTGCTCTGGGGAACTTGCTCTCTGCCGCGACAGTGCCCATGCAACCAGTGGTGGCCACGAGCATCCACTCCTCCCACCTTCTCCAGGCAGGACATTGAATGGGGAACGGCCACTTGGCCAGCAGCTAGGACTCCTTCCCAGTTAGCAAAAGAGTTGTTGGACCCACAATGGATCAACAATCAATTTGGTTCTTTCTGGAAGACCAAGCTCATGTCCAGTTACTTAACCAGAGGAGCAGCATGCTGGTGCAGCTCTAGCACCCATGGGTGCAAAGGGCAGGAGGGATGATGGGTCACAGGGCCACCACGCCACGGGGGAGAGAGGACAGTGAATGTGAGAGTTGCTCCTGCAGCCAGCTTCTGACATAAAATCCTTGCCCCAAACCGCACTGAGGTGTTTCATCCTTGACTTTAAATAGTCAAAATAAAATAATAATTTAAAAAAAAATTAAAAAGAGTAGATAAATGGTGCAGTTCCACATCGCTTAGTTTGGGTTGGTGTCTGATGCTCACTGGGGTGACAGCAAGGAGGGCTAACTTGCAGGAGTGGAAGAGTCATTGCCCTCCACAGCAATGTCCCCATGGCAATGCCCCCTATGGCAATGCCCCCACGGCAATGCCCCCCACGGCAATGTCCCCACGGCAATGCCCCTGCAAGTGCTTGTGAACCAGCCACCAGCTTCACACTCATTCTCCACAGCACGAGGTTCAGGCACCCTCCGACCCACCGAGGGGACGATGCAGGAGCAGAGTCATCTCCCTGCCCACCCACACTTGCTCCAGAAGGAGACAACGGCTTTTGAGATGAGCACACCAAACACACCTCTGTGCAACTTCTTCTCTGCTCTGGGAATAACTCACCGTATCGTGGGGGAAGCTGCTCCCTGGCTGCCGCTTGGAGCTGCATCTGCGCCGCCCGCTCTTTCACCCCTCCTCGCCTGGAGCTGAAGAGGAACCCCAGGCTGGCATCGTCGAAGCAGGCGATGCTGGGCACGATGGTTAGCCAGTTGAGGAAACTCAGGTTTCCACTTATGATCAGAAGCACCTGAAGGGGAAAGAAAGCAGCAGCGGGTGTTGCATCTGCTTAAGTGACAACAGAAAAATGCGGCGAAGGAAAGGCTGCATGGATTTTAGCACCCTAGCATATACTTTGCTGATTTTCTGTGATTGCAACAGTGATGGCAAACCTCTCCCTCCCTGCCCAGGCTCAAACGTACCCCACTGGCTTGCAAGGCGAGCTCTGCCCTGGCTTTCAGCAGGGGAAGGATCAGCCAGGGTATAAGGTGACTTGATTTCCATAGTGCTCCCGGTGACCGCGCAGTGGTTCAGCCCCAGGGGAACCCTCTCTTCCTGCTTATGCCGATGTATCTGTGACAGCCACATTCCTGAAACCCTTCAGGAGGAAATATTGGACCTTCTAATTAAAGAGCAGCATTAAATATAGAAGTGTGTGGGTTTTTTAAGAGGCTTTTTTTTTTTTAATTTTAGCTTTTATTGGCCATTTAGGAGAATGCCTTGCATGTGTAAGGCAGAGAAAGTGGAAAAATTTGCAAGCCTTCGGAGGAGTCTCCATAAATATTTGTACACATTGGGAAGAGCTTTTTGGAGGCACGTGTTATTTTTTTGTCTTGCTCTTATGGTGACCTGAAAAACAGGAGGAACTTCCTTGCAGTTCTCCAGCAAGCCCTAATGAGCATCAGGCTGTTGTGTTCAGGTGCTGCCCCTTTAGCCTTGGTCATGAACCGCATCCTCCCAGCACATGGCTTCATTTTGCAGCTGCAGGACGTCGCTTCCTTGCCATCTCCATATGTCGGCCATGGGGAAAGGGCAGGTACGCCCTGCTCAAGGTACATGCCAACTCCTCCCCAGAGCTTTTCATTAGAGTTTCAAATAAACCTGAATGCACAGAGCAATCTCTGCTTCCTCACAAGCACTGGTTTTAATTTCTACTCTTCCAGCCTAAATGTATCAAAGCCCAGCCTATACCTACTCTTTTTTTCTAAGCCAGTATTTACCTGTTTATAGATACCCCACCCGCCTCGTTTTATTTGTACAGTTACCTCCTTTGTATTTTCAAGCAAGCCAAACCGCTCTGGTCCCCTCTCCCAGGGGACTTCCCTGCCTGCTTATTCCAGCAGCCATGCCCTCAACCCAAGCAAGGTTCAATCAATCTTCCCGGGAGCCAACAAGGGCAGTATGGAGGATATCAGACGGGTTCTCATCAGGAACTTGTACAGCAATGCTACCATTTCTCACGCTCCACCAGACCTACCCCTCCTGCTGTGTTTTAACGCCACGTTTATCTTCACCGCTGGGGTGTCACGTTAGTGCTTGCCAGCCCGTGCACACAAGTCCCCCTACACGCAAGCCATTTCCAAATACACAGTTCCCAGTATCACAGGGACGTGTCTGCTCCTAACCCATGGTGCATCATCCCGCGTGTCGCACAGCCTGATTTCATCCCATCTGCTCATTAACCTTTGGAAAGCAGGAGGCTGATCTGCACTGACACCACCAAGGATGCTGAGAACTGACAGACTCAACAACTCATTGCTTTGCTTTCATATACGATGTGGTTTTTAACCGAAAGCAGCTGAAGCATTTAACTGCTCCATGTTTCATCCGAAACAGGGTGGCTGCCAGCTCAACCTTGCGGACACCAACACTTGCACCTGATGCAGAACGGACGTTGTGAGCTTGCTCCAGTGCCAGCAAAGTGACATGTTGAATGCAGCCAACCCTGGGGCGGTGGCTGTGAAGACCCGTCTGGGTTTCCCCGCGGCTGCTCGGCCATCGAGGCGGTCCCAAAGGAATGGGTCAGGAGAGATTTAGCGTGTTGGCATAGAACAATACATGGGAATCCACTCACACAAAGACAAGAGAGAAAAGCAGCTGATGCCTGTTTGGGACTATTTTGAGCTTTGAGGTTGATTTGGAATCCTGTCCCATTAGTCACATTATTTAGGGTTTAGCCCTAATTAACTAGCTGTTCCTCAGACACGTTAAAACAAAAGAGGAGGAAAAAAGGGAAGAAAAGAAAGTAGTCTCACCATCTTATCCATAAAAAATGAAGGTTATAAAGCTGACTTAATGTATTACACATTGAAAAATAATGCCCTGATGTAACAAAGTAATTTATTTTTCGGCCTTCAGACCAGCTAATGAGAACTTCCCCCACCTTCCAGCTGGGTTGAAAGCCGTAACCTTGATTGGCACCACTATTATTTTATTTAAAGAACACTCCTCCGCTCACACAACTGAACTTTATCCTCCCGTGAACTGTCTACTCACAATTTTTAGTGCATGTGGCCAAGGAAGACTTTCAAGGCAGTGCAAGACCAAACATGCAAAGCCACGACACCCCCAGCATCCCCCAGCATGTGAGTGGGGGAGCTGGAGTGTGGACCATGCTCCTGCCAAATTAACCTCAGCCCCCTCACTGCCCCTGCACCGGTCTCCTCCTTTCAGTGAAAAAGCAACAAAGCTTTCAGAAACCCTGAGGAGATGCAGAAGCTGAAGGACTGACTGCAGACCCAAGAGGCACTGCTGAAGTTCTCCGTTGCTCCTCCAGCCCACGACGCATCCGAAGACAGCAGTGTCTGGAGGAAACCCAGCTGCCTTCGAGAGCCAACCCAAGTCAAACAGAAGACTCCTTAGGAGCTGGAGACCATCACAAACTTCCCACTCCCACAGCAAAGCTCACCCTTGGGTCCACCTTCTCCAACGTACACAAAAACTCCCCAATGACCACCAAAAAGCTACATCCCAGGCAAAGAGGAAATCTTAGTCAACCTGACAGGTTCTCCTCCTCTGGCCAGGGCGATGAAAGCTCAGACAGGTACTGGCAGATACCAACCCCGTTGTGTAGTGCATCGTGTAGCCATTACCATGGTAAAACTTACTTCAGCACAAGACAGACCATGTAGCAGAGCAGGTCTTTGGCTAAATCCTGGGATGTCTAGGAACGCTGCAATATATTTTTTACATATTCCTTCATGCTGCCCTTGGCGTCCTTGCCCGTGGTGTCTCCTGACCTCACTCAGAGGTCTCCAACCTCTCCTGGGGCTTGTTGGAGAGCAAGGTCTTCATGGCAGTGCCAACCGGTCAGCTGGGGACAAGGAAATGAGCCCACCACCTTAATTCACTTAATTTGTTTTCAAGGGCTTTTGGGCATCACCTGGGGGTTTGTTATTAGGATTTTGTTACACTCACGTAACACGAGGAGGCTCTAATTGCAACGTGGACCCGTTTAGCTTGGACTTTGCCAAAACAGATGGTAAGAGGACAGTTCCTGTCCTGAAAAAAACTAAATTTAAACATACCGGACAAAGTTAGGTCAAAATTAGGATGTATTACAGCTGTGTTACAGGCAGAGAGTGGAAGATAAGGAACTCTTATTGCAGCAACGCTCTCTGGGGACATCACCTTAAAGAAACCCACGCAGGAGTCTTGCAGCAGAACCTGAAATATGACCCGATTCTCCCAATTACAAATCCAACCTCTTAATTACAAGTCATCGTCGTCCCCGAAATACCCGTGTGCCCAAACCCTGGTCCCCGGAGCTTCCTTATGGTTTATCCCGGAGTGCCCCCATCCAGCGTGTGCTCTCCCTCCCTGAACAGGCTTACTGTGCTGCTTGCTCTCCCTCTTGAAAACAAGAGGTGGTCTCCCAAAATACCATTCCACAGCACAAACAGCAATAACACGCACAGTTTCGATCCGAAGACTTTCAGCCAGTGTTCGGTTAAAAAGATGCATGTTTTCTCATGAAAACCGACAACGAATGCACGTTTGAAACGTGTCATTTCGTATTTCATACGATTGGCACCATTTTGTTCAAGAGGGTGATTTGCAAGTCACGATTTTCAAAACCCCAGTGGGACTCTTCAGTAACAGCCACACAGCCTTAAAAAAAGGAGATCTGACCAATTGCAGTAAGTAACAAAAGTCCTAACTATTATTTAGTAAAAAAATTAATTACTTATTTATCTTATGTCAGATAATTATCCAGACTTAGGAGGGGAAAAAGTATTTAAACCTGAATTACATACACACGTTAGGTCCTTGAGGAAACAAGTTACACGCAAGGTTCGGCACTCCCCCCTTTGACCCGAACGTGATTTAGTTCAACGCATATTAATCAGCCTGTATTCATTAACACACCTCTCGCTTAGCTGCTTCTTTAGGAAACTCTGGTCCTTTTCTGATGTGATTTGCCTTGTGCGATCGCAGTCGTATTAAGAAAACAGCTCTGTGCATTGCTGCTTCGGCCGAGGCTCATTTTACTGCTTTGTGTGGAGCGACTGGGTGGTCCACGGGAGGGTTTTTTCAGTAGTGATTCACCTCTCTTTATTGCTTGGAAGTCAGAAGCAAGATATTTTATTTCCACCAGCCCTTAAAAATCAGGGGATTCAAAAATAATACAAGTTTGGCGTTTTCTGGTCTGTGGGTGGAATCACGAACCTGACACATTTTTAACTTCAGTTATTCTGACCGAGTCTCGATGCTCGCGCCAGGACCTGCGACTGCCGCCTGGGCACTGGATTCAAACGTGGGTTGAGATTATACCCTGCCCAAGGGGGCTGAGCACCATGAACCCCTCAGCTTTGCAAAAATAAACCTCAAGGGAACTCCCACTTCAAAGTCAATTAACAGCAAACCGGATAATTTTCCTGCCGATGGGTGGCTGTCCTAGGACAGGGTTTCGCGGCTGGTTTTGCACGAGGTGTATGTCACTCGATCGACATTAGGGCAAAGCTTTGTCAGCTGAGCGACCGGTGTCCTCGGCAGCGCTGATCCCGTGAGCGCAGCATCCCCTGGGGTTAGCGGATCCTTTGCGATTCAAACTAGTATTTGCCTTGGCAGGCGGCGCACATTTACCTAAATCCTTCCCTTTTCTGCATGAAACCTCCTAAGCCTCCGTGTCCTGCTCTCCCTGCCCCGACAAAGCAGAGCCGCCCCGGTTCCTGGCGGGAAGTTTTATTTAACATGGATTTCTCAGGGCTGTGAGGGCAGAGCTCTCCAATTGCCGTGTGCTCACGCTCCGCCCCGGGAACTGGAGGGGTTCACGTCTGACGCTGGTGCTGGTGATTTGGGGTAAACCACCAAACTTCCCAAGGTCTTATTTCACCCAGGTGCAAAGCAGGTGCGTGGGTGCCGGACCCCAGACTTCCTCCGCACCCACGTTTGGGGACAAGGACACCAAACCCCTGCCGGAGCTGGTGCTGCTGGTCTGGCAGAGCACAGAGAGCATCACTGCTCCTTCCCCATCAGCTGCATGAAGGAGAGTTTGCTGCACACATCTCACAGACATTTGGGGATCAGACTAGGTGACCTCTAAAGGTCCCTTCCAATCCAAAACATTCTATGATTCTATGATTTCAGCCTTTGCACCATGCCAGGCTTGGCCCTTGTGTGCTCCTACTACCATCACAACCCAACCATATCCCTGCATCTCCAACCTCCAGATGCCATGGATGCGCTGTGCCCTCCCTACCTTGGTCTTGATTTGTGGTTACGGAGTGTCTTTCTCTTGCTGGACAATATTTAAATGCACAATTATAACAAACAGATGGTATCAACCCCTGTGGTGATTTTTAAAAATTTTTTATTAAAGCACAGTATTAATCATGGTAATTGGGTAGGAACTTTAAGGTTATAAAACTACAGCATGTCTAATGAGCGAGCTCCTTATAGGAGGAACTGAGGTTTTTAATCTAATAATGTCAGTTTTATGGATTATGACTGGAGTTTTATGAAGTGTGATATGAAATACTGTGGATTCATGGCTCTCACTGGATTAATTTGGAAAAGTAGTTTTCCTGGTTCTAGGCCCAAAAACAATTATTCCTTACATATCTGTCCCCTGCACTGTTACCAAACCCCTCTGTCAGAAAACGGGCACCTACACCCATAACTTTTTTACAGGTTAGACTTCTTTGTTTGACTGGTTTTTCGTTTTTTAAATCACAGATTGTTATAAACATACAGTAGGTAGGAGAAGCTCATATTCTGTGTAGCAGATGGTAGATTTGTCCAGAAGGAACAACAACGGGCTGTAAACTCTTAAAGACAGTCGAGGGCTGGCTGGAGCTCGCAGGCTCCGTCTGAGCGCAGGACCACGGTCGCCACGCAGTGCCGGAGCTTCCTGATAGTAAGCCATTGGCACAGAAGAGCCAAAATTGGGGTGCCTGGAAGAACTATAATTTATTTAAAGAGAAAAACATAGGAGCAGAGGGCTGGAAGAGCCCTCAAGAAGCCTTCCAGCCTTTGCTGCTGCTCCAAGGTAGTCATCTCTACCTGCACCGTAGCGTGTTTGTCTGAACTCTTCCTAGAAGCCTTGTTGGGTGGTGGACCCAGGTCCCTGGCCTTCCCAGGCCACCTGCTCCACCGCTTCACTATCTTTAAATTATTCCTAATGTCTAGCCTGATTCTTCCTTGACAATATTTAATCCCATGACCCCTTCTCTGCTCACCAGCATCAAAGACTTCTTCTACCTGCAATATCCTTTCATACGGGTGAAAACTGTCCTTTTCCCACCGCCTCTTCCCTCCCAGTAACGTTCTTGTTTGGATTAAATGATCCCAGTTGGTCCAACCCTGCTTTGTGCATCCAGTCGCTAGATCTCTGCTCATTCTCACTGCCCTCTGGATTTTCTCCAGCTGGGACATATCTTCCTTGAAGGGAATGCCCAAAACCAAGCCACAGCTTTTAGCTCTAGCCTCTACCAGCAGCAGAGAGCAGGAAGGATTTATATACTCGGAGCACAAAGAGTGTATATATTCCGGTAGGACGTTTGCCCTGTCTGCAACGGTGCAGCCCTGCCGACTCGAAAGCATTGCCAAGATTATTCTGAATACTCGTGTGCACCAATACCTTCTACCTGAGCGTGGTCAACTAATATTAGACCTCGTTAATGAAAACCATGAATATCCCGAGATAGACCCCGGGGAAGTCCCCTTGATAAATCCTTCCCTCTGACAGCGAGCCATTGATAACTGCTGAATAGACTTTCCAACCCGTTTTGTCTGCCGGACAGTATTTCCTACTTCTTACAGACCCCATTTTCTGGGGTTGTTTATGAGATTTTATGTGAAACAGTTTCAAAAGCCTCAGTAAAAGCATATATTGTTTATCCCCTATTCATGCGCCTTGTTTTGTCAACGAAGGGAAGACGACTGCTTTTACATGGCCTGCTCCTGGCAAAACCACGACAGCTGCAGTTATCCCCCTTGTTTTTCAGAGGTATTTAGAAATGGCCCGTTTCATCATTTTTTTTCCCAATATTTTTTCAGTAACAGCTCTGTAATGTCCTGGCTCTTCCTTTTTTCCCTCTTTAGAGGACAGGTACTTTATTAGCTCTTCTCCATTCTTTCATGACTTCACCTATGTTCTACGAATTCTCCAGGATAATCACTAACGCTGACAGGATTTCAACAACCAGCTCTTTAACAGCCCTAGGATAGATTTCCTTAGGCTCAGATGATTTGAAAAGACCTAACTTCACTAAGGACTCTCCAGCTCTCCCCTGCTCACGGCTGAGGTCATCCTGCTTCGTTACTGGTATTAATTATACCAACAGCCACGTGAGATGTGACTTTTTAGTGCTGTCACAAAAAGGCACTAATCATTTCAAGATCAAACGCAGACCAAATTTATCAATTAAAAAAAAAAAAAAGTAGAAAAAAACCCAAGTAAACCCCCTTCCTCACCCATGAAGTAAACGACCGCTTACTCGCCCCATGCTAGCAAAAGGTGGAGAAGAAAGAGACTAGTTCATCCATGCACTGCCAAAACTGCAGTACCTGGGTCCCACATGGACCTTCTCATCACAGCTCCCCAGAGCCACAGGTGATCAGCTCAGCTGAACACGATAGCAAAGACCCCCTCCTCCCAATGGACCTGCTGCTGGATCTCCAGAACTTAAGAACGCTCCTCAATGGACTTCGCATGTCACCAAGGAAGGACGAAATCAGTCTCTCAAGGAGGATTTTGTGGATCTTTGTGAAGGAGCTGACATGAGGAGGAGCCCATGTCAGCACCCAGGAACACATGTGCTGTGCTTTCTGGAGCTACCAGGGAAAGCAGTGGCATTTGGCACCAGCAGGACGATCTGATCCTCATCCCTTTCCAACCCCGCACACGACAACAGTCCTACTCCACAGCCACACAGGGCTAATGGGCAAGGGTCCCAGCAGAGAGAAACGCCTGCACCAGACTCATCTCCCGTGCCTGAGCAAAGGTACTACATGTGAGCCAGAGAGAAGCAGGAGTTTGGAATTGACCCAACCAGGCCATGCCTTTGAGCAGAGGGGGGCAAATCCCAGGGGTATGGGTGACACCAAGGGAAAGGGAGATGTGCCATCACCCACCACAATCTGTTAGCCCAGTCCCCCAGCATCACTCCTCACTCCTCTGCCCATTTGCTCTCTTTCTGGTTTTCCTCCAGGCACCCAGCAGCTGGGCTGGGTGGAATGTGGATGGTGGTATGCTGGTGCCACTGGAATTGAAAGCACAAGTGCTACCGGCTCTGTTGGGGACACCTCATGGCCCACAGCACCTGTGCCATCTGTGCCTGGGATGGATCTTTCTTTAAAAAGAAAATACCAGCGTTCTCCGAGTGGGCAAACATTGCTTTGGTTTTGTTTAAGCAGTTAACTCCGTTCTTCTGAAAGCTGCGGCCCCGCCGCCAAAGAATCTCCTGCTCCTAGGACAAGCTGAAACTCATAACATCAAAAGTTGGTCCTTCCTGTAAGAGATAGGAAGGACAAGCCTCAAAAGCCAAATTTGATTTTAATGTGCCTCCAGTTACTCGCGTACCATTAAAACATAGCCTCCCACAAAGAAAAACAGGCTATCATTCCCCCATCTGGTTTCAGTTTGAAAAATACTTATATATGTAGTTTTTCCCAAAAGTTATTGTAGGCATGGGCAAAAAATTCCCATTAAATGACAACAGTAAGAACATTTAATTTTCCCCTATTATTAATTTAATCTCTTGTTAACTTCTTGATTCAGTATTTGCATGAGGATTTAATCTCTGCTTTGCAGAGCTATTTAGTGCAGAAAAATATGTAGGAAAATAATTACCTCTGTCCACTTGCTCTGCTTTAGACAGCAGATAAAATGGTTTTGTGAATCCCACAGGAATTCAGAAAGTTATTGGAAGTACCAGGAGAAAAAGGAGCAGAAAGTAATTTGTGTGGGTAAGATGAGAAAGAAGAACGTGGCTTGACTTCGGTTTAGTTATGGACGCGTGGTCCATTAGGTGATCTCAACTTAATTCACATCACAAAACACAGCCCATGAGCGAAAGCCAACGGCCTTTCTCCATCCCTGACCTGCTGTGGGAACACCTGATCTCAGGACACCCGGCTGCTCCTCCGAGACCTCAGCTCTCCATTTTCAAAAGGGGTGGACGCGCCATCCCAGGCTCACTGGGAATATCGTGGTGTCAGGAAATAGTCCCAAATTTGGGATCCCAAACACGATTTCCTAGGCAAATGCTGAGTATTTCCTTCCCACAAGATGATAGGAGAGAACCCACATATTATTACCACATTTAATCCCAAAATAAGAAAATAAGAAACCTTGAGATGCCCCTTGTGCAGCTGCACACATACACGCTGCACCCCCCTGGCTAGCGGGGGGTCACTCGGACGTGGCCAATGATACCCAAATGATTTGTTTAGAGCCAGAGGAATGAGGTAGAATTCAAAGCATTTTATAATTCACACGGTATAAACGGATTTTTGTTTGCCTGAGTAGCTATGGCTGGGGGGGTTGAAGAACTGTGCTAAAAAAGACCTGTATTTATCCCTAAAAAGCAGGGGTCAGTATTTAAAATATTTATAAATAATTGTATAGTTAGAGACGCCCCTGAATACATCGAACGGAAATAAAATAATGACTGAGGAATAAAATAACTATAGATGCGCAAATGCAATCGTGTAGCAATCTTAACTAAAATTTGTCCTTGAACTGGGTCAGATTCTGACATATTACGAATGGCACTGTAAGGCTTTTGCAATCCCCTGCCTAAGTACCTGCTCTAAAGTTACAAAGAGAACGGGGCTGAAGCAACAGGGAACCAAACCCTTTCCACGTCTCTGATATACCCGACATTTGTTCTTGATCTAAATGTGAAGCAATAAAAATGTCTCACTCCATACTCATTTTTAATTTGTAGCTATATGAACCACCTACTGTAGTTCCCGCACATTATGGGATTTGATGGCGGAGCATTTCTAGGGATAAGGACAACCTCCGGATTTTCAATGGAAAAAATTTTAAAGAGAAGCAAGAGTGGAAGTGGAGTGATTATGGGTTTTTATATATATATATATACATATATACATATATAACCCCAAATCTCACGCTTCAGCACTCCACCTGACCTCCAGCGATGAGCAGTCAGGACAGACGGCTCCTTGGTGCGAGCTGCCCCTTCTGAAACACCCAGGACCACGGTTGGGATACTGGGATGAGAGACAAGTCCAGTCCTCAGAGGGTTAAACTTAGTTTCTTTTATTTATCATGTAGCTCAAGACATAGTAAGTATTCCTATTCCAGGAAATTTTATACATTTAACTTGATTACCAAAGTATTGTGTGTGAATTTAGGATCGGTTGCTCGCTTTGGGTCTGGAACACAACTGGACTCCTCCTGTCCTGCTCCCGCAGAGCCGAGATACGGCTCCGAATTACTGACTTTGACACGTTTATTCTGCTCCGAAGCTTTGTTACGTAAAATACCTCTTGGTGTTGCTTGATCCGTTGATTCTTTTGCTAGAGGCTACAGTGTTCCACATTAATACATTACAGGCTAAATAACTGCTGAAGGACTGTTTATGTAACTGTTGGACGGATATAAAATGAAAGAATAATTTTACAGAGGGAGGGAATTTTTTGCTACTCTGCTCTGAATTATCAACATCTCTCCATCCCTGATGGCAAAGTTACTTCCTAAAGGGGGAAGCTGTCAGGAAGACACTTAACGGCAAAACCCTTTCAACACCTTATTCATTTTTTTTACTAAAGACTAAAGAACGTTTTCTTGGACCAGAAAATCTCAACGAGCTTTTCAGCAGCATCCTACACTAGAGGACCAATTTCACATAAATTCTTCCTGATTTTACTCCCGTTTGCTCAAGAAAGTTGACTTCAGTGGCAGACCTCCTCAATTAGGATGCTGTTTAAAGGGAGGAGGGCCAGTCCAGGTAAGAGCAAGTCCTCTAAGTTTGGGACAGTGAGTTTCTCCATAGAGAACACGTTGGCACATGAAAAGAGGGTGGCAAAAGAGCAAGGGAGACCCTCTTGACAGACCCTAGGCTTTTGAGCTCATAGCGGGATAACTCAGAGACAATTCAAGCTGCTAACCCAAACCAGCCCTGCAGGCAGGTCATATCCACGAGGCACCGACTCAAAACACAAGCAGAAGACTTGGCAGGTCATCACCAAAACTACTGTTGCCATCAGGAGGAGGTGGAGCGGGGAAGAGGCAGAGTTACCGGAGCAAACTACCCTGTTGGTTTGCACCAGCATGAGACCAGGATCTGGCCCCAATTCAGTCCCGAGAAAATCGTATTAGCATGTAATTATGGGGCCGTGTGTGGACTTTGAAACAGGACATAAAACCAAGTTCCTGATTACTCATGGTCGTAAAAGAGACCACGGAATTTTCTATGAAGCCAGGAGAAGCAGGATGCAGAAGACCTCAACCCAAACTCTGCGGCAGGTTGTTACAACCCGGGCGCCCCAGCCCTTCCAGGCATCCCCGCAGGATCCTGCAGCCCTGGCAACCGCTCCCTCCATTGCACGGCCAAGGAGCAGTGACGTCCCACCACCAGCCCAGCGCTCCAAACGTGCTGTTTGCAAACTGCTTTTGGATCCATCCGTGGGACAAAAGTGCTGTGGAAAACCAGAGCATTGCTCCCCCAGAGCACGCCTGGGTTTCTTCACTCGGCACGAGAGCAGCGCTCGTTCCGATTAGCTCATTTCATCAATAAAGTCAAACAGCACATTAAAAAATTTCTACAACTATTAATGGTCCAAGCGTTTCACTAACCAGCTCCGTCTCACTCATTAAAAATACTTTTATAGCAAATGTAGCATTCAAGTCCAGCAGAAGTGCTCTGCTTCGGTGGTATCTCCAAACGGGGTGTGTTGGAAAGAGCCCCGCGCCAGGCACTCTGGAGGGACGTTAGGCTCTGCCATCCATTGGCCTCCTCCATGGGGAGAGTGGGTTGGAAAGGATTTTTTCCACAACCATAATTTGTGGATTTATCAAAATATGATATGGGCCAGACCCAACTCCAAGCACCTTCCCCGGGAATGCTGTTCCCACCCAGGATGCTTGAAGACCATCATTCTGGTTTGTGGGAGACCATCAAACCTGAGCTTACAGAAGTGACCCGCGAGTGGTCATTGCCATCCTCTCGCCTGATATTTTCTTCTTGTAGTAACAGAGACAGGGTCAGGCTACAGACTCCTCGAGCACCCGCTCTGACCCCACGCACAGCCCCGAACCACAGCCAACCCCCAGCTCCGGGCCCCCAGCCCCCCACCCCTGCGGCCGCGGGGAGACGCGCGTGCTGGGCGGCTTGCACATCAATGTGGAGCAGCTATGAAGCCGGCTCCGTCACCAGCCGAGAGACAGTCAAGACACCAGACAAGGCAGATCAATGGGAAACAAGCTAAAAGCAGTTATCTGACTGTAAAAAATGATAAATTGTTTTTCTTTTCTTGTTAGTACGGCAGTAAGGTCTTTGAGTGCAACAGCAGTGGTGTTTAATGACGAGCTCTTGCCCGTTTCGGTTAACAACCAGCAGCTGGTTTGTAATATCAAAACCAACTTTCTTACTGAAAAGTGATTGAAGAACGCACCCGTGAAAAATGGCTTCACAGCTTCCTTTCAAGCCAGTTTCAAATTTGAGCTAGACACCTAGTAAATAGCATTACAGCTTTAAAAAAATAATCCTAAATATAACCGTGTCTTTTGGACGGCACTAGCTGGACCGGGCAAAACTTGCCTCCTCAAGTTGTTCTGGGAGCATTTTGCTGCAGGTTTTTATTTTTCCTCTCTGCTGAGGTCTGCTGCACACTCGGATATTAAGACATCATAAGAAAAATTCCAACGTGGCTATTAATCATTAACTGTCACAGTTCTCCATAAGGTGCAAATTTAAGGTTATAAAACTGTCAAAAACCTGAACAGTTACACGGGCTGCTTGCGCTGTTGGCTGGATGCGCTTCTGGAAGCTGCTGCAGACAAATACCTGCGGTGCTGCGGGCTGCGGCACCTCGGGAGCAGCCGGGGCATCGCACGCCCACGGCAGAGGCCGTCCCCTTGGGAAATGGCGTGGCTGCCGAGAGGGGGCCTTGGCATGGCCCTGAGCTGCTCACACAGCCGGACCTCCAGCTGGTGGGTCGTCCCTGCAAAACCACCCAGGGTGGTTGTTACCCATCATGCAAGGTTTGGTAGGAGCCCGCTGGACATCTTGTCACACTGGAGATGCCCTTGGTGAGCCATGGAGCACGTAGCTCATCTTCTACTGGATAGGAAACTCGGAGGGAATGTCAGATGGATGAATAATGCGAGGACGTGGGAAGCCCTAACAGAGGAAATACTGCCTTTGAGTTGATCAATTATTCATCCCCTTGAATGAGAGGACCTCAGGTCCATATTCCTAAGGACTACGGAACACGGGACTAATGAAAGTCACTGCTACATGGTGGTGTTTTGAACACAACCGTGTGCAAAAAAAAAAAAAGTAGAAGGTCACTTACTCAAGTGGCAAAATGGCGGCTCTTCAGGCTTA
The DNA here is from genome assembly GCA_017310255.1 of Butorides virescens. Classification (NCBI taxonomy): domain Eukaryota; kingdom Metazoa; phylum Chordata; class Aves; order Pelecaniformes; family Ardeidae; genus Butorides; species Butorides virescens. Next base: position 44,123 of record JADKXX010004759.1, on the reverse strand, counting down.
CACAGCCACAGGGATCAAGAACGCCTCACCAGGCATCCCCGGTACCTTGGTCCTTCCCAAAAGGCGCACGGGTGTCGGGCACGGCCGGTTTCAGAGGACTGAGAGCAGCGTGCAGCTCCATGGGGCCTTTCCCACCGGCTTCAACAGGACTGAGACGTTGCAAGGACACACCAGTGGTTTGACTCCTGAGTTGGTCAAACCACAGACGCCATTTCACTTGCCCTTCCTGCTTCAGAGCAAGCGTTATCTCCTAATATTAATGTACAGGAAGAGAAGCACTCGGCAAAAGCATTTTTCACCCTAATAGAAATAAGCCTTGCTTGAGGTCTATCCTGTTTTAATTGCAATCTGGAATAGGCTGTCAACAGGCATAAATCAATAAATTGCTCACCAATTGCATGGCAAAGCACCGAATTCCACTGTACTAAATGCAAGGTGATTATTGAATTATCAATAATACAGTAGAAGAGCATTGAGACCAAAAAGGGAAGCGAAAGCCCTTTTTCCAGAATATCCTTTTCTCTGCTAATTAGGACATTCTTCACTGAGAGATGCGCGGGTTCAAAATTCCCTCTGCAAGAAATGATGAGAATTAAACCCTGCTCTCTCAAATCCTGGATCAGCCTGAAGTCACATGGAACTGTTTATAGTCCTTGATTGAAGGAATGCTAAAATACTTCTGGCGAAAATACTTCAATTCCCTTTCCACATACAGTCATTGCAGGCTCCTTTGAAATTCCCTTTCTCTACAATATTTAGATGTCTCTAACAAGTGCCAAAATAAGAGCAAAGCCCATCAGAGAAGGAAAACACATCGGAGAAAATCTATTTTGATAGCAAACTTTTTGCCTAGTCTCTGTCCAGACTTGGTAAAATTTGCATTAAATTGGTATTAAAGACAGAGTACAGGGAAAACAATGGGATTTGGAATAAATTTAGATGGGTAGGCTGAGGACCTCAAATCTCAGGCAGCCCTGGCATAGGGAAAGGGGATCTGAGTTTCGGATCCCTTTCAAAACAGTTCAAACCCAAGGTTTTGGTTCGACCAATTGTGGAGACACAGCGGCCAGCTCCGAAAACTGGATTGGGACGCCGCTCCCCAAATTCACTGGCATTTCAATCCCAGTGCAGATTCAAACTCATCTTTTCCTTTTAAAGTTAAAAGGAAAGGACACGACCACATCCGCAGGCATAAGGAAAACGCAAGGAGAAAGTCAAGGGGATGTCACATCTGATCAGCTTGACACCATGGTGGAAAACATTGGTGGCTTCTATGATTTATATCTTTCTGCAGCTACTTTCTTTGCCTCATTAAAGTACATAATTTCAGTAACTCTAAGCTCTTAGCAACATCTGCAGTAAAATATTTAACTTGGGTTGGCTACTCAGTGTCACCGAAAGCCAAGGCTGGGCGTGTTTCAAAATCCAGGATGACCTGGATTTTTCCATCAAACCAATCTCTCGCAGCACGTTCGGAGCTAATACACGTACGGGCGCGGACCTGAGCCATCAGCCGTGGGCTCCTGCAAGCTCAGGAGAAATCGAAAACAGTTGTGGCGTGAAAACGCACTGAGAAAAAATAACCCGGTGCCTTATTTGGGGCTGGTTACCATTTGATTTTAATAAAGCAAGCCTGCAAAAGCCTCAGGGATAAAAAATGAAGTACTGAATGTAAAAATTTTAGTAGAAATGCTATGTTTAATAAAAAAAAAAAGAGGAAATCTGAAGAAAGCGTGGAACAGTTACGGTGCCTTAGCATCTCCGTCAGTGATGAGCCTTCGCAGCAAAGCACTGGCTGCTCCCCACTGCACTTACCCTAAGCCGGACCCTCCGTGGTGTTAGAAAATGGGTTGAAAATTGTGACCGATATACGATATGACCCACAGACGATTATGACAAGTATATAACCAGCCAGCTTGCTGACACGTTGCGCTGCATATTTAAAATACGAAATGCCCAACCGGTGGACATAAAGCCTTTGTTAAATTTTCCAAGGCCGAAAGAGGGAGGAGAAGGAAAAAAAAAAGGCATTTTCCTTACATCCCAGATGGTAGCTTAGCAATCCCCACGCTGTCAGTGGCAGGGACTTAAGTAAATAGCAAATGAAATGTACATTGGGCAAAACCAGATACGCTTAAGAAAACACAAAACGTGTCAAAGAACACATTTTCATGCTGCCATCTGCAGCAGTTTCTGTTCAGCGTTGGGGCGCCTTGCTTGTAATTTAGGTTATGAGGGGAATGAGGTGTAAATTATGAAATGATCAAACGAGGAGAAACTTTCAGCTCTTTCCCTCCCTTCAGTTCCTTCTACCCAGGACCAAATCATGCCCGAGGGCGGCTGGTGGGATGGAGCCAGGGAAGGAGGACAGGGATGCTCAGTGTTGCTCCAGCCTCGCTGGGGGGCTTTTATTTTATCTGGGCATTTGCGTGCACATTTATTTGCCTGTAGGAAACCGAAAGAAACCTCCAATGAGGGGTCTGATTCCGCTGAGCGCTAAACAGTAACGCAAACATTTAAAAGAAGCTGAAGCCCTGCCTTTAGGCTTGCGGAGGAAGACAGGAAAGATAAGGTGCTCTGAAGGGACAGATACAAAAGAATAAACTTTGTACGAGTTATTGAATAGGCAGCTGTCTGCACCCAGGGCATATTACAGTTTCAAAAGCTGCCTAAGGAGCCTGGCTCCGACGGGGAGCTCTGCAGATCCCAACCATAAGGAGGTCACTGCAGTGGGTATATCCTGGTGGTAGCGTTCTGCTTTTCCCAGCCCGGATTTGGCCTGCGTCAGATGGGATCACATGAAATGTGGATCCCGAAGGATGCTGGAGAGGAAGCAGAAAATGCCACCCACTTTCAAGGTCACAGCTGCAAGGAGATCCCTGCTCATGCTGCTGCACTGATCGCTTACATATGAGATGAACCTTGGAAGAGGAATGAAAATATATGTGAATCAGAATATTCCAGGAAAAGCCGTCACCGGACAGCCTGACTGCTGGCGGCGTAATGCTGCAAGGAGCCCTTGCATTGACAAGAACCTAAGGGCAGCTGCACTGTTATCAAGAAGAGATGCACTCTTGGAAAAAAAAAAAAAAAAGCTGCATGGGGCTTGAGGTTTTCTAGCTCCAAATAATCTCCAGCAGAGGATGAAATGCAGCTGCCGGTCCGTGAGTAAGTTCCTACACTCCAAAGCGAGTGTGTGACTCATTCAACAAAACCCAAGTGCATCAACATCAGCCGTGGGGCTGATTTGAAAAGGTTACTCGTTATTCACCAGCAAATTAGCTTTGTCAACAGAGGGAGCGAGCAAGAAGTTCAGTATTGCCTGGTTCTGTGATTCAAACAGCCTCATCCAGCAGAGCGGAATAACGAGCTCTCCTGAGCCAGGTGACAGCTAGCGTGACACTGGGACAAGGGGGAACAAGACATGGAGCAGAAGAGCCCAGAACTTTCTTGCCACTGGCCCAGTGCTGCTGCAGCGGCATTTGAAATGGCAGCCATCAGAAGGAGCAGGGATCTGAATGATCCCCGGCTGCTGCACGCCAGCGCAGAGCTGGGAAAAGAGGCAAAGAGCTGGGAAAAGATGCAGAGAGCTGGGAAAAGATGCAGGATGCTGGGAAAACATGCAGGGAGCTGGGAAAACATGCAGGGAGCTGGGAAAACATTGCAGGGAGGTTTGCTGGTCCAGTTTTTCTGCACCGTCAACGCCGTGATGAGCGCTTTGGCAATGCAGCTGCGTGCGAGCGGCCGGTGCCAGGCCAGAGCGGCCCAGGCCCGTGAGCGGGAGGGGGGCGCTCTGTGAGCCGGGAGCGGGGTGGCAGCACAGCTCACGTCTGCTGGAGGGGTCCGGCGTGGAGAGAATCTGGTCCACACCCCTGGAAGGTCCTGCCTTGGGTGGGCATCTACATCCTGGCCCTTCATGCTATGGACTTCAGTCCCACATTGGTTTGGGTAGTTTTAGTATGGCTTTGTAGCTTAATTTCTTCTGACAGTGAGAAGGAACCCTTAAGGTTTCTGTAAACCAGCGTGTTTACAAGCGAGTGCCAAACAGAGCGCCGGGTCCAATGTGGCCTGCGAGCAGCCAGCCCCGCCGCGGCAAAATTACACGATAGAGCACAGGACGTGCCACAAGGCATTAATCTCCCAACGCACAATTTTAGCCTTGAAATCTCTGCGTGACAGATACATGAGCAGCTCAGCCATGACTGGGGGAAGTTTAACGAAGCAGCAAATTACAGCTCTGCCCAGGATTTTCCACCCAAGATACCACATAGGTATTTCCCAATACTCGCTCATTGGCAATTGTGGTCGGAGCAGCTCCTTTCTGGCGTCTTGTGGTGGCACCACTGCTGTCGTGGTGCTGGTGGCCATGGGTCTCTAGGCCGCATCAGGGCACCGTCACCAGAAAACAGATCGCAGAATCACAGAATCGTTTAGGTTGGAAAAGACCTTTAAGATCATCAAGTCCAACTGCGATGAGTGGTGCCAGCCCAATGCAACTAAAGGTATTTGCATGGACCCAGCGAGCTCCAAAGGACCCCTTGGTACCTGCTCGGAGGTGTCTTGTGGGTGAGCCTGGTCCTGAAGACCAGCAGGGTTCCCTGTTCTGACCTTGCCCTGGACAAGGAACGGTGAGCTCATGAGTGTTCATGATCAAATCAGGAACATCTGGGACTTCTCTAATGCTCTGCTTTCAGGATCTCCATGTGCTTTCCAAACTCAGGAGAGGATGGACGGCAAGACAGAGGCAAGAAGAGCAGCAGCACAACACAGCACCAATGGAGACCACCTGAGCAGACCAGCAGAACCCACCTGAGACGCATGTCTCTGCAGTGACCTCCGCTTTGGGAGAGGATTAAGCTGTGGCTTAAGGAACATCAGATCCATTCCTGACCCGATCCATTCCCAGAAATCCCTCTGCAACCCCAAACACAATCACCTTCCCCAACTGACTGATATTTTAAATAAAAGTACAGATTATTTTGGCTGTCACAGATGGGATGGAGGTTTGCACTCGGTTAAGATGCTGCGCCAGTACTGCAACGGAGGAGAAGCACCACAAGGAGAGGAGCAGCAGAACTGCCACGTACATCCCTGAAGCATCCTCCCACCAGGGCATCTCCACCGGAGCCCGGCCGAGAGCACCGACTGCCCAAGCAGCCGAGGAAAACCACTGCAAGGACTCTTATCACAGTAGTGGATGTGCATGGAGTATTTCATTTGGCACTCTCTGGAGCTCTCATAATCTTTTCCTTTATGATTAATATTAAACAAGTCATATTCCTTATGGAATTTCCTAGCTGTGTCTGTTTATATTTTTCTCTACATCATAGTTAATATTTTAAGATCGTCTCTCTCTTTTTTCTCTTTTATTTCATATTCATATGTTTTTCCTCATTTTATAAATCAGGTTTCTTGTTTAGTAGTCATGACAACATCTGACTGTGGTGGTTACACCACAGCCTGGGGCTTTTTTTTTTTTCTTTTCTCCCCCAAGCCCTCTTAGAAAAAAAATCCCTTAAATAAATAGAAGCATAAAATGAAAGGGGCAAGTTCGGTACCGACTCCTCCTCCTTTCCCTCCAATGACCCACTTCAACAAGACTTCCCAGCATGGTGGGTGAGGACTCGCTTGGCTTTAATCCTGCAAAGTCTTATCCACTTAGTTAACTTCAATGGGAATACTCAGAGCGCATCGAGTGAAACACATATGTAAGTCTTTAAAACCTTGAGGCCTATGCCTGAAAGGCAGAAAGCAAAAAGCTGGAGTTGCATTTTCCTTCTGGGCATTGATCTCTGCACGACAGCGAGAGGGCGGCGGGGCTATGGGGGTGAGCCCAGAGATGTGCCGCTCCCCGCGGGTGAGGATGGGGCCATTTCCATGCGATGCTGTAGTTCAGCATTAGCTTCTGAACGGGGACCACCATGGGGGAGCACAGCTCCAGCAAGGCCATCTGAGGGCTTCTGCAAATCTCCCTTGCTCTGGATTCTCAACAAAACCCAGTGGCTGGAGGCAGCGGGACCCGCTTGCTCCCACCTCTGCAGTTTTATTTTTATTCTTTTTTAAATGAACACTGTATTTCAGTCTTTTAGGATGTTGGTAACCAGTAGCTTAGAAAGAATTTAGGCTTTTGAAAAAATAGGAGCGTATTTTCTTTTAGACTTCTCCCACGAGCACAGTAAATGGCAATGGGTTACGGATCTGTGTTTACCCATGGCAAGAGATAACTAAAATTCCATGGTGTGTTTTACATACTGCACATAAAATACCAATTATGTGGATGGCCAGCCACACTGAAAGCAGTGTCGAATCAAGAGGAGGCAACGAGGAAGGGAAAAGGCCAGGAATTTAACAAAGGCAGATGAACCTTTAATATGGCAGAACCTCTGGGAGCCCAGAGACACTGAGTCCAGATGTTCGGAGGTCGATGTAACCTGACTCCAAGAAGGAAGAGGATGTATTTCTTAAAATTCCCTGTTGTGCTTTAATTTACTGCAGTCTTGCAAAGGACGCATGTGGTGATCACAGGTGGAGTTTCAGATTGACCATAAACATGAAGCTGGGGGCAAAAGACTCGAGCCGTTTCGGATTTGGCTGCCAAGACAGTTGAGGTAGAGATTTCCATGAAAACATCTCCTTCTCCTTCTCCTATGCTCCAGTTGTTGGGAATGGGGGCCAGAGGAAACCCCCCCCCCCGCCATACTGCAAGCACCAAAACCCCTTTTTACTGACAGCAGCCAAGACCAGAAGCAGGCAACAGCCTGCATGGAGGCTCTCCAGCTGATGACCACTTCTTTGAAAGGTTGAGAAGGGGAAAAGGAAAGGAACACAGGATGGTTGGAGACATTTTGAAGCTCCATTTCTTATCTGTGGTTGCATTTCTTCTAAATAGCCCCAGGAGAGTGATCTCCGTACTTCTTTAGGACCCCACTGTCTGCCCCTGAACACTTTGTGGGGAGGGAAGAAAAATATTGGCCCCGTAGTGTCTCTGGCACCATCCCATCTGCCCACTGAATGACAGAGACGGAGCTGATTTGGATGCATTGGGTTTCAGAGTGCCCCCACCCCCAGATCCTGACCCTTTTACCTTGGCTTCGCTCCCTCTGAGGTTTCTGGCCCGCAGTAATGATCAGCGTTTGATTAGGAGAACTGGCAGGTTTGCCGCTGTTGCTACAGAGGGATTTGCATGGGGATTAGAATTGGTTTTCAAGGGTTGGCTACGGAATAAATGACATTGTTGATGCAATAAGAGCAATCCCCGTCCCTTTCCCATTTTCACTCCTGCTGTACTAATTCCCAACCTTGATCCAGACAAACAATACAGCATGGTCTGTTTTTCCAGATGAAATTTTTAAATTTATGCTGACTCTGCTCTGAGTTTTCTCCTGCCCCTGTACTTCTGCGTCCCTCCACAGCACCCAGCAGCAGGAGCTGGCGGGTGCTCTGAGGTAGACCATGATGTGATGGTTGACCGGTGGATGAGAAATGACTGTCCTTCCTTCTCCCCAACCTGTTTCACGCTATAGGAATGCAGAGTTCAGCAAGTCCCTCTTTCCCTAACCTCTTATTTTGCTCAGGAAGAATGACTGGAGCTGTCATAACTCAGCCTCTTCCAAAACCCACTCTCTCCCAAAGGAAGGAGGATGCAGCCGGAGGAGATACGGGGGAGAACTCTCACCTTGAATGCTCATCAGCCTCAGAACTCCTGGCACAGGGTGGCACAGACCCAAGCATCCAGGCAAGTGTTAGCAAAAGGCATTGGAAATTGGTTAAAAACAGTTCCTGCAGAGGAACTGGTTAGGGTATGGATGAAAATAAATTCACCAATCTCTTGTAACCAGAAAAAAAGATGAGCTTCACAAAGAAACACCCAGCACAGTTACTAGAGTGCTCTGTGCCTACCAGGCACCACCTAACACTTCAGGGACTGGAAAACCCAGGCGGGTGAGAGCTGCTGTGCTTCTGCGCTCTGGAAGGATGCGGCAGAGGTGAATGTCTGAGTGTAGGGGCGAGGGGTCGCTTCCATTTCTGGGGGTCGTCACCCGAAATGGGAGCAGATGAAGAGGAAATGCATGGCGATGAATGTTTCGCAAAGACCGTTTGGCATGGGAGGTTTTGGTTCCTCATCTGATCTGCTCGTTTTCGTGGCTTCACTGGTTACAAAGGCTACAGCCAGCCACCAAGACAGCAGATTCAGAGCAGACCCGGGGCTTTCACACCTTCAAAGAGGAAAAAGAAAGCTCTGCTACACCCTGGGGGAAAAAGGTTAACAGAGCACAGGCAGCAGCGGTCAATGAGACTTCACACCCGCCTTGAGCTGACGGTGCCGAGCTGGCCAGAACAGCTACAGGTTGGGCTGTTTGGCACAAACCCAACACAGAACATCACCCAAAACCTACAGAAACCAGCCAGGATGACACAGGGGCACTCCAGAAGCAAGAGGGGCAGCCAGGCAGCAACCTGCCATTGCAAGGAGATGGGATCCTCCGAAATACTGGACCCTCTTGCCCCCTCCGCTTGCTCGCTCACAGGGTGCAAGAAATCAATCCCCGTGCCCTACCAAGCCTGACTGCCAGCCTAAGCAGGCCATAATCTGGTACCAAACATTCCCAAACTGCTCGAAGGATTTACTGCTTATTTTGTGAGTGCTTCTGCTAGACTTTCTCCATGTTCCCATGGCACCGCCTTGTATACACGAGTTGTGCAACTGGGAGAGACCCGTGCTATGCACACGTAGATGTTTCCTCTAACACCAGCACAAGTTCAGTAACGATGTTCCATAGAAGGGAACTAGCTTTTAGAGGGTTCAGATCCTTGGATCTTTATTAGCTGAATGAATCAGCTGCATGGCTACTAGAAAGCCTCTGGGATTTTCTCTTTCATCTCTCCTCTCATCAGCACGAGTCATGAAAAGTGCCGATGTGATGAGTCGGGAACATCGTTTTAGGCACTTGCTTTCTCAGCCTTTGCAAACTGGCACTGATCTGGGGTTTCTTGCTGCTTGCGAGTTTTTTTAATTAAAGTAGGGTATAAATTTAAAGTGCCATCTCTCTTCACGAATAGCTCTGCGTGTGGACACCGAGCCCAGACCAAACCTACGTTGTTCCTGTTTAGCTTAACCCATCTTCAAAGCGGGTGGCATCTGCGTGCAACGAGCAGTTAATCAAGAACACCTCCTGTGGACAGACAAACTGCCAGTGTGCTCCTGGCAGAGCTGAAACTAAACCACGAGTCCCGCAGAGGAAAGCAAGAGAGGTGGGACCTCATGCTCAAACACTGGCCTGGAACAAGATATTTTGGGGCTTGAGGCTCAGCTGAGCTCAGCCACCGACTCAGTTCATGGCAGCAAGAAAAATCCATTACCCTCTGCAAAATGCCAGCGTGACCCCAAGGAAAGGAAAGGTGAGACTTGGGGTTTGCAAACAGTTCTCCAGGCGAGGATCATCGCTGACTGTCATGCAGCGTCCTCTGTCCCACGTGTGGGTGGATACACATCCCAGGAAGAGCCGGGCACCGCTGCCTGCGTCCAAGTGCAACATCGCTCGACCAGTGCCGCAAACAAACCACAGCTGCTCCAAGAGTATCTCGCAGTAATCGGCGATTTCTCTGAGTCACCAGCTCCAAGAAACCCCAGTTTTTATAGGAGGATGAAAGTCATGAGTGACACAGGTTTCCTGCAAGTTCTAGCTGTTGCATCACCAGAGAGATAATGTCTTTGGTGGTGCCTGGGGGATCGGATACTACAGCTGTGTAAACTGCGTGTGGGCTAAAGTATCTCAGGGCCGCATCCTCATCCCAACACTTCCAAATCAAAATAAAACCTCTCTGGAGGCAGCATCATTACAGAGAAACATTAAACCCAGCAACTTGGCCCAGAGCAAGCAAATGAGTTAGTTTCATCAAAGCAGGACGCTACAAAATCCACCTTCACCTCTATCCCTAAGCAGCCCGGACACCAAGTTCCAAGGCTTTGTCTTTACTCTAGAATTACATGGGATTCATTTTAATAGCTTCAATTAAAGCTATCCAATCTTTGTGAGAGGGATACTGGTAAAACTGGCACCTCTGATCTGGGTGTAGTTTTACAGATGTACATTTAGCTGCCGTGAGGTGGCTTCAATCCAACTATCCAACACATAAAAGATGCACTAATTTAACTTGGCAAAAAATTGAAATATGCAAATTAATAAAACCCCCCTGAGACGACCACCTGGGAGGACAGAAGGTATCATCTGGGCACACGGGTATGTCTCGATGGAGTTACCCTGATGAATTGGTATCTGCAGCTCAGGTCTTTGCCCATCGGGTCCCATCGGGTCCCAGCACAGCCGATGCATGCACCTCAGTGATGCTGACAGCCTGCACCAGCCTTCATCCCCAGCACAGCCAAGGAAGACTCCTGCTGCTCCTGCTGGTGAGGAAGATGAGTAGAGCTACACCTCTGCAGGGAAATTTGGACATGGCTGAAGGCAGAGTCAACAGAGTCAGATTTTCAACACACGGAGGGGAGCTCTGACCCACCGGGCTCCCCGGCTTTGCTAACCTGAACCCAGAAACCCAAGGTCAGAGCACAACTTAAACTGCTCCGACAGCGAGCGATACCAGAGGAAAGACCAAAGAGCGGGGATGGTAGGAAGCCTTCACCTCAGCCGGGAGAGCTCGCTGTAGCCGTTAACTGCAGCAAAATCCTCCCCTCGCCCCCATGAACACCGCACCAAAGGCAACAGCCCGCTCCCAGCCCCTTCCACTCCTCGAACGGGCACGTTCTGTCTTCACACGTCTGCATCTGCCACCATTAAGTGATTCTCCTCATAATACGTGTATTATAAACTCCCTTTAAAAGAAGTTCATAATCTGCCATCTGTTTCCAGTTAGGCTGTTCTGATTTCTTCTTTTTTTGAAATGGAATATAAAACATTATTTAAAGGTCTCTTAATCTAGCTGGTGGGAGGAGAGAAACCAAAATCCAAATACCACCACGACTGTCACCCTGCCGAAAAGCAAAGACCTGGTGAGAGCCAAGGGCTGGGAAGACGCAATGTGGCCAGTTCAGATCAGGAGTAAGGTACAGAAAATGTGATTAAACTTGGAAGAACTTTACCATCACTTCAAGCCATTACACTGAAACTGGATAAATCTGCAGCTTAAAGACATTTGACACGTATTAGTGGGCGAGTCCTTTGGCTTGGCCAACGCTAATGGATCGTAATGGTTTTAGTTAGCTTTAGTAGCTACACCTAAACACAAATAAATAATCATCACTGGAAATACGGTAACACTGCATGTTCAAGATCACGTCATTGACTTGAGTAACATCTCTGGTTTATAGCTGGTCTGGCTCTTATTAGACATAATGTTTTATACATACACTTACACATACATGCAATCACATGTGCAACACATACTTTATCTCCCATCCTTGTTTGGACCCAAATGCTGCAGCATAGCACCGAGCGAATCACATCTGGAAAGTGCAGATGTTTTGAAGCTCTTGCAGCCTCGCCAACTCATATCGTTTCACTGACAACACTGTCGTAATTGATTTTTCTCTTTGAGCCCAAGCACCTGGAAATTCTGCTAGAGGACTGCAGACACAAAGGTTCTGGATCGCGGAGAAATCTTGAAAATCAAATGCAAAATTAAAACAGGGAATGAAAAAAAAAACCCCAACCCTGCCCCAGAGCCCTAGGAGCCTAAGTACTCCACAACCTCTTCCCTTGGCAGAGGAAGGACCACATGTGATGGATGTCAGCCATGTCATTTAATACGGTTCTGGAAGGTGTTCATGTAGTGCGAAGAGGAGAACGGTGTAAAGCGTACACAAAGCAGCGCAGAAAATGAGACCTGAGAGCACCCTGGAAGGCTGTAACGTGGAAGAAACGCCAAGGGCAGCCAGAATCGGTTGCATTTTCATGATACTTAAGCAAATCTTGCAGTTTGGGGATCTAACTTGTGACCTTTGAACGTCATCGCTTAGCCGTATGCCCAAGGACACGGGGCCACCGGAGCCCATCTGGTCCCTGGGTCTCCCTGGCTTGGCCATGGTGGTTACCGCGGCACGGAGATGATACTGACGGCACCGAACCGGGTCAGCCCGACACACGTGGCACCTTCCACCACGAACCCAAAACTCATCCCTCTGGCGTGGCCGCACGCTCTCTCCCCTCCCTGCCACCGTATCCTTTTGCCATGTGAGCAAATATACGCTGCTCTGGAACAAAACAGCGCTCTTGGATGGCCGAACTCACTCAAGCTCCTCCTGGCCTCAAAACCAAGAGCTCCAGTCAACAGTGAAAATTAATACGGACCTTCCTGCTGTGTTTTTATAGCCATGGCAGCACTCTGCATCCTGGGGGCCTCCCATGCAAATCTGATTTCATAGCTGGGCGTAAAATCTCACTCTCAGATTTAATAAGGAAAACCACTGTCAGTAGCAAAGGTGAGACAACAGGCATCCTGGCCTGGGACGTCTTAACGAGATGCCTCCAAGACACCCCGAGCCCTCCTCTGGGGCAAACCAGCACATTTCAGGTCGGACAACCAATTGCAGAGGCACCAAAAAAATCAAAGGCCGACAGTGTCCCAAATAACCACATTTTATTTTCTATTTAAAAAAAAAAAAAAAAACCTAACAACCCACAAACCCAAGGCTGTGGGATCCCTCCAAAGTTTCTCTCCGCGTGCCAGCAGGATGACTGATGGTAAATCACACCAGCTCCAGGGCTCCGTCGCAGACTGCTGCCAGGCGGCTCCGCCTGTTGGAGTCACTGACGGTCCCCTTTCCAATTAATCAAGTTCCCATACTGATTAACAGCATGATTCATGTCTCTCGTTAGGCGCATTCTGCAACAAACAAGGCTGTATTTCAAGGCCGCTGGCTTAATGGTTAAAATAAATACCTTCCAAATTTCTATTTTCAAGTAGCTGAACCTTTTCCACCTTTACAACTAATTCAGACTTCCTTCAAATTATTTTTCTAAGTAATATAACAATTTGTTTTTCATTAGAGCTTGTCAAAGCCGGACTTTGGTTTATTTTGAGAGAAACCAGCACTCTCCAGAAACTGTTTAGTACAATTTGAATGACGCCCAAAGGGGTTATTGCAGCCACAATCAAAATAGAGTTTACAGCACTGGCTAGGGGTGACACTTTATTTAATGATTTAAGGGAAAAAAAAAAAAAAAAAAAAAAAGAAGAGAAAAGCCCCCAGCCCCCTGAATCAGAAGCTAATTAAATGCACTCCTATGGCTAACAGTAAGTGTTTCTAAGTCGCTCCGACTACTGCAGAATGCAAGAACTTAACTTGTTGCTAACTAATACCAGACACCATTATATGAGCAGCGTTATTTACTGATCTGGGGTGGTATGTGCTGGTATTCTCATGTCTGGCACGGCAGCCTCGCCTCGCAACAGATATTATCAAGCTGGATGTGAAATCAAATACAGGGGTGATTAAACAGTTTGGGTTCTGCCTGCTTAAGTTGGATATTTTTTTGAGGGGGGTATAGCTTGGTATTTAATTTAAGGTGGCTTAAATGTAACAGAAAATCTACCCTGTAACTCCTTTGATTTCACATTCCTTTTGTTTTGCTGTCGAGAAAAGCTGAGCTGGAGCCACGCCAGGGCTGAGCGCGGGCGGCTGGAGGGCGGGCGAGGGGCAGGAGGACCCCGACCGCCCCTCGCCCGCGGGACCGGGATGGGTGCGCAGGGCTGGCCCGAGCGCCCCGGAGGCTGTGGCGATGGTGATTGACCTCCATAATCCCAGTCTGGTGCTTTGAGGTTCCCAAACAACCTTTTAAAACGCTCTCCCCGCATCCTCCATCTCGGACTCGAGTCCAAAGCAGATTTTTAAACAATTGAGCTGCGAAACTATTTTCCAACAGACCGTTCCTCCCCTAGCAGCAAACTCATGTTCTGCTGTTAATTTTCCTGGGACGCTCTCCCTTTGTTGTTTTTTTTTTCTAAACCACAACAAAATCAACAAAATTTGGACTTTTGCAAAGGCTGAATTTCCTCTTTGTTTTTGGAGGGGGAAGGCTGCAGCCCGAGCGGCGAACACCCACTCGCTCGCACCCTCCCAGGGATGTGGCTGCCAGCGGCGCTGCTCGGGGGGACCACGCTCCCTGCATCCCACCTCGAGGGGCATCTGCAAGTGAAACCAGAGCCTGGCCTGGGGGTGACACCTGGAGGAATACCATCCGCACTCTTTCATGATCTTAACTCAGGGGTGCTCAGCGTGCCGATCTCTACAGGAACAGTGCAGAATGGACGCCCCAATTTGCTGGCTGGTGCCTCCCAGCAGCCCTGGGGTGGATCATACGGCAGCTTTATTCTCATGCACATGCATGCGAATGTCCTACGGGTGCGTAATTAAAGTGCAAACGATGGGCCTGATCCCTTCGCCACAAGCCCCGGGACTTGCGCAACCCTGACAATCTTCCTGGAGACACATCTGATTTACACCAGCCTAAGAAAAAAGAGCAAAACCCAAGCTCGTATCTGACAAGTGAAAACAAACACTGGAGTCGGATGCTTTCTGCAGGGAAGGGGGGAGCTGTTTAATTTTTGTTCCTTCTCTCCGGGCTGCTGCCGTGACCTCTGCTACCTCCGAAGGCAGCAACACAATACGCTGCAGCTGTGGCACTGCAACAGCATGATTTAATTTGCGCGTGTGTGGCTGGAAAGGGCAGCTCATCCCTCCAACGTCTTGCGGCGTGGCAGCAGCAGCAGCGGTGGAAGCGGGGGGCTTGGTCCTCCCAGAAGAGAGGGGCGGGGGGGAACCTCCTGCTTCGCCTCCCATGCGCAGCTTTGGAGATGGGAAAAGGATTAACCGGAGGAAAATGTCCATTTCCATCACAATTTTTAGGAGGTTGGGGCTTGCCCAAAGCAAGGGAAAAAAAGGGCAGAAAATATCTATCTATTCAACAACTGCTTAGAAAAAAAAACAAAAAAAAAGAGGAGGAAAATGCCCTTGCTGCCCACTCTCCTGCACATTCCTGGCTCCCAGGAGCACAGGAGCTGGGTGTCTCCGGTGCAGGGCCCGGCTGGGTCGTGCTCAGAGCTTGTTTTCCGAGGGAAAAGAGCCAGAGGTTTCTGCTGCAGGAGGTTTCTGCCGCAGCCCCCCCAGCCCGCGGGCTCCCCCCCAGCCCTCCGCCAGCTCGTAAAGCTGCCGCGTTCCCGCACAGCTCCTTGGCCAGACCCCGAGAGCTGTCTCAGGAGCTTTCTTTGTCAGCACTCTGAGTTCAAGGGGGTTTTGGCTGCGGAGGTTTTATCTTTGCCTTCCGCAAGGCTGGAATTCAGCTTCGCTCTTGGCATTGTCATCCTTTCGGCTTATATACGGCTCCTGCTGAAAAACATCCTGGGACAGCCTGAATTTCAGCCTGCTGCCAAACCTCGGCGGGAGAGGGACCGGTGGCAGTGAAGAACTGGCAACCCCAAGGCTTCGCCGCTCTGGCTCCTTCAGGGAACTTCTGTCCCACCGTGTGATGCTGGGGGCCGAGCTCATCCCGGCATGAAGGTCTGCGCTCTGGGGGCTCCCCAGCCACGGGGCTGGGCAGAGGATGCTCCACGCCGAAGGACGTGCCGGGAGCTTTCAGGGGCCACGGAAAGGAGTCAGGCTTCCCCGATTCCTTCAAATCCAAAGAAATTTGAAGGCTTAAAACTCTCCCCACATCCTACAAATCCCAAACTGTGCGTACATGACTACGACCCAGAACCAGCGCCCTGGAAGCAAAGGAATGACCCTGCCGTTCCAGCAGTGCTAGCATTATACTTTCCATTTACCAATTTATTTATTTCTGGATTTCACCTTTGTGATACTGAAGCTCCTTCCCCTCTGGCACAGCCGAAACCACTCCCCGGCTCTAAGAAACCTCAGCCCCCTCCTGCCCGGGCGCCGCAGCCTCCTTGCCGTGCTCTCGAACCCAGCACTACCTGCCAGCTCCTAGGGGCAAGGTGGCTTTTTCCTGGCTTTTTTGGCTTTCCTCTCGCTTCCCCTCATCACCTCGTTTGCCAAGCAGTGTAATTTTACTGCCTGGCTTAAGGAGCCAAGAAATACGTTTGCTGGGGTAAGCTGTGCGTTAGGCGTCGTGAAAAACATGCAGCTTCAGGGTTTTGGGAGCCAGCTCCAGAGAACAGAGAAACACCCGCAGCGCGGCACGGCCGTGCGCTTGCGCCCTCTCCGGTTTCACCCACGGACGCCGGTGCTCGGCTCCCTCTGGACGCGGGTGGTTGAGCACAGGCCGGACCTATGGGTGCACAGAAGTGACCGCGGGTGCACAGGGGATGGAAGTATCAGCAGGACTCGCCTTCCCCACGCAGCATCCTCCCTCCTCTTCAAACCACAAGCTCCTTAGGGCACGGGCAGGCTCTGGCTTGATGCTTCTAGAGAACCAAGAATAACAGGGTCCAGACCTCACCTGTGGTCTCCAAGATGCTCCAAGACCTCTTCTTCCATCTCCAGATACTATCAGCCACCTTTTGGACTTGATTTCTCTTGAACTTTGGGGTGCTTCAGATCTACATGGATATTTTTGAGGCTCAGACCCCAACACTACAACAACATCAGCCAATTGGTACCATCAGACTCAAGATGAAAGAATCATTCATCAGAGTGATTTGCAAAACACAGGTCGCTGCAACCACCTGAAGCTGGATCTCCATCCCGTTAAGGGGACATCACATTCAAGAGCCACCATCAAGGGACATGCAGTGAAAACAAACCTGTCCTTATGAATTAGGTAAGGTGTCCAAAACCCCAACCCCAGTTGCAAATCCCAACTTCCAGTGCTGGAAGTTTAAACCTAATGAGTGGATGCCAACATCCCTGCCCCAGACGTGAGCATCTTGGTGAGCATGGTCGTGCCGTGATATAGTTGCTACAAAATGCGCTTGTACTCCCCAGGAAGGACAATAGTAAGCAATAGCAAAAAGCTTTGAATATTTAGCAAACTCTCAAAACCTCTAAGGACTCTTGGTTATATATGAGCAAAGGGCAAGCTCCACCACAGGCTTATTGGGAGGTTTCTGTGGCTCAGGCTGGCCATTTCTCCCCAGCCTGGTTTTACAGGGCCGGCGCGCAGAGCTGAGTGGGGCAGGAGCTGAGTTACAAGCCTCTCCTCCAGCTTTATTCCTGGCAGAGACAATTTGCAGCAGTGCTGCTCGGCACGTCCAGTCTGGCACCTGCTTACAATAAATCCCTAACGATGTTGAAAAGTTAAATGTTCATTTTAGTTTAATTTCTGGTTTAGATTTGGATTTCTATGTACTGTAAATGCTAGAAAGAATGTTTTTGTGAAACCATGCTGCATATTTACTTCGGAGATCCTCTATAATTGGCTGCCCTTCATAGAATCACAGAATCGTTTAGGTTGGAAAAGCCCTTTAAGATCACCAAGCCCAACCCTTACCCTAACCCTGCCATCCCACCACTAAACCCTGGCCCTAAGCACCTCGGCTGCCCGGCTTTTAAATCCCCCCAGGGATGGGGACTTGACCCCTGCCCTGGGCAGCCCCTTCCAGTGCTTGACAGCCCTTGCGGGGAAGGAATTTTTCCCAATATCCAATCTAAATCTGCCCCGGCACAACTTGAGGCCATTTCCCTTCGTCCTAAAGAGGAAATTTAAGATTTCTTTTTAAATGCAAAAGGGTGCTCTCAGCACAGCCAGCCTGAAGGGGAGGCTTTGCCACCATCAGCTGCCAATGCTTTCCTGCTGCTGGGATCTTTCAAGCAGGCTCCCTTGCAGGTGGGATGGGTCAACGCGCTACTTTGGGAGTCAGAAACCCCACGGGTTTGAACCCCAGCAGCCACTACAGGAAGAAAAAAGCCTCCTGTGGATGGGAGTTTTGGGGCCTGCTTTTGGGATACGTGTGATGGCACGAAGCATGATGGGCACAAACTGTTTAGTCCTGCTGAGCACGAAGCTGCCTGTTGGCTGTGCTGGCCGCATGGCTGAGCGAGGCTCCTCAGCCCGGGAGCTGCCGTGGCCCAGAGCTTCCCCTCCACGGCCACCTCTTGGGTGCAGGCAGCCTCCTTGGGATCGGGGCTTCATGCAGCGATCAGCGATGAGGTCAGCACAGCCCGTTCAAACCCTCTCTCTTGGGAGCAGGGGGTCACCAGTGCATGGGGGGGCACGCACCCACTCTCGCTGTCCCCGGCGTGCGTGAGGCGGGGACCCCTGTGCCACACGGCGGGGACAGTCCCCAGCCCCACGCCCCTGGCCGGACTGCAAGCAGCTGCGCTGGCGGCTGGGGAGCAATTCTGCAGCCTGCCCGGGGGACAAGCGGCTGATGGGGCCGGGCTGTAAAAACTTGGATGACATTTTCTCTCTGCTCACCTTTGATCCTGGCAAACGTGCTCTGGGTGCTGCAATCGGATTGAGAATCTCTCCGTGTGCAGATGTCCTGCAAAAACTACACCCACAGCTGTAAATCACAGAGCCCTCCCCAATCTGCTGGTTAGTGACAATGAATAATGATTTTCCTAATGGGAACTGGCCAGCATTCAACACTCCCCTTGATTATTTTTTGTTTTTAAGCAAAGACTATTTATATCGAGACACTTGCAATAACTAAGACTCTTCAATTTATTTGAGATCAAAAAGCAGACAAAGAGGGAGATTTCTGGAAGCTCAAGCTACGGGGACTCGTATCAGAGCAGGCAGACCCCAAACTGAGATCACAGCAACATCAACGGGCACAAAGCACCAAAACCGTGGGGTGTCCCGGCTCCTCAGGCTCCCCACTTCAGGTCTTGGGAGGACACGGGTGGGTGGGCGAGGACGGGAAGGAGACGTGCTGACGCAGCATGTGTTTCGGTCGCCATCACCCAAATCTCCCACACCTGGTAGGTGGCCCCGGCTGGTCCAGCACATGGGGACCAGCACAGTCTGCCTACGGCACAACCAACACAACCCCGCGGGAATGCCCTGGGGGACAGACATCCGCTCTCCCCTCCGCCCAGCCGGCGGCTGTCCAGCCCCTCCTCTCTGATGTTTCCAAACTCACTAAGCCTTTTTCCTCGCAAACGTGAACTAAGCAAGAAGAATAAGTTCACACTTGGAAAGAAAAAAAAAAAAAAAAAGCCTTTTTTCTCTAAAGCACAACTTTTTTTGGGTTCCTGACAAAGCAATATTCTCCAGGCCAGTTGGAATCTGGAAAAATACACTTACTCAACCTAGCCACCATGACTCCAATAACAATTATAAAATGTCCAATAAAACTTGCATGTAATGTCAATTCAAATCTTGAAAAGCAGAATTAAGTGGTATATCAACATTAAACTTTATTGCTTCCTTTGCAGAGCAGAAGTATTGTCAATAAAAGTCATTCTGAATGAAGAAAAGGGCAGTAAATATTAAATAAACAGGTTTTTGTTGAAATGCTATAAATGCACCAGAGCTGCATTTTACACTAGGACCCTTTTTTCCTTCGCAGACTCCCCTCATGATAGAAATAAGTCAGTAATTGCAAACTATCAATAAAGCGCCAATTAAAGGGTGGTTAGATGCATGCATTTACAATATGTCATTATGAGCCTTTATTGTATGTACTTGGCTTTTTCAGATCCCACTGGCTCCGTCTGAAGTCCCCCAGCACACCAACAGTTGTGCTGCTCGTTAGGGGCCCCCGGAGGAGCCGGGAGGGTGCTGGAGGCCATGCCAGCTGCAGAGCCCTGGCCAGGGGCTCAGGGTGCATCCCCCCCTGCCCCATCCCGTCCCCTGCCGTGGGCATGGGGCAAGGACAGAGAAACCCAGAGCCAATAAGGGGGTGAGAGAGGAGCATTTGGCCAGGCTTGTTGGTCATGGAAGTTCCTTCTGGGAAGACCAAGCATCGTTGGCTCGGTCCCTTACACTATTATTTTGCTGCCAACGCAGGAGCAAGCAGAGCATGACAGCTCTGCCCCGAGACTGGGCAGCTGTGCCAAGCCTGGAATTTGGCAACGTGGCTTTTTTTTCTGCGAGGCCACTCACCATGGTGTGTCCTGCTCCCTTCTGGGTCTACCTGCCTTAGGAAGAGCCATCACCATCCTCCCTACAGCGCTTTACACGCAAAAGCATTCCACTCGCAATTCCTGCTCACCAGTCTGATCTCCATCATGTCTCAACACCCACCTCCTCCTGCAACGAGCAGCTGACAGAGATGGGACATTTTGCTTTGTCCATGAGACAAGAGAGCAGGTTCTTTTTGGGTTGGGCTCAATATAACCCTCCCAGCGACACCGAAAACCTCAGGTGCAATGCCCGTCACAAACACAACTGGCAGTGAGTGGAGCAATGCCCCGAGACCTCTTTGGGTCAAGACCTCTTCTGCCCGCTGCCGGGACCTTCAGCTGCCTGAGAAGATCCATCCCAACAAAACCAAACCCGATGCCAAAAGGTGCGCTGAGTGAGCAGAGGTACAAGCGGTACGCTCAGTGGTACCCAGACACAATGGGACGTGTTTTGGGCACAGGAGAAAGAGCGGGCATCTGCGAGGGCACAAATCCCGCGGCTTTTATGTCAGCCCTTTAAAATCTGATCAGCGTTTCTGTGGTTTTCCAATCGAGTTTATAAGCTGCTCTCCAGTTTAATCATCACACGTATTTACAGGAAGCAGTAACAGCTACCGAGTATGAATTCCACAATGCTGAAATGATATGGAACAAACATGGCAGCCAGCGAGGGCTGGAAGCTGCGCTTCTGTGAGTCAGAGTGGCTGGGATTTAACAAGCAATTTGATTAAGCTGGGGCAGAGATGAGAGAAATCAGATGTGGTCAAGGACAGTCTACATGCAGGAGCTTCCATCCTCTGACTTTTGCACAGATTTATTTCTTTCAGGTACAACCCCAACCCCCGCCCCAAATCAATTGGAACATGAGTGCCATTCATTTTTGAAGGAATTATTTTCATTATGAACCTAGGCTCAGTAAATCTGGCAGTTGTGGAAAACAGCTCAAACATTTTCAGAGATAAAGAACGGCCCTTGAACGTTAAATATAAAAAAAATCCCTTCAAAGGGTGAAAGAGGTCGATAAAAATTAACTTTTGCAGAAATTGCACGTGTTCATCCCAGGCACCCGCAGCCGCAGGATCAGACCCTCCGCACTAGTCCTGGCTGGTGTTTCTCTGCCATCCACATGAATTGAAACCAAACCAGTGGCAAGGGAAACAAACCTCCAGCAACACACGAAGAGCAGCCACGCCAGCGCAAACCACCCGCGAGCCAACAGTTAATAGCTGTGAATCATCTTGATTCACTAGAGCCTGAACTCTTGACCTGCCGATTGAGTCAGTTCCTCTGGATGCTGCTCCTGCTCAGAAAAGACGGGCTCCAGCGAACCATGCCGCTGCCGTGACGGTGGCGTTACCCCTCCTGGCACGCGTGCCCACGTCCTTGCTGCCGGTTACGGAGCAGGCGTTATGAACGTGTGTCTGCATCTCGGCCATCCGGGTCCCAGCCCACCCTACAGCCCCCAGGCGCAGGCAGCGGGAGAGGATTTACCCCCTTTGAACACCCCCTGCTCCGTCCGGGGCGAAGGCGTGACCCTTAGGAAGCAAAGCCAGGAGCATCTCACCTGGAAGAGGATCTGCAAGAGGCCGTGTACCATGCACATCCGCCGCCCCAGGAAGAGAAAGAACGGCACCACCAGCTCGATGAAGTGATTGACCAGGGTCTCGAACTGATGAAACCACCATGGCGAGCGATGCATGAAGTAGGCGATGGGGTTGGGCACGGGCTGCGTCTGAAAGATGGAAGCAAAAAAAATAATTGATCCCCCTCCCAAGGCTCAAGTGTCAGGGGGAGCTACAGAGCTCTTGGCCTTCTTCTTTTGTTCTTTCCCCAAGTTTGCTCGCAGGAGAACCATCCTTTGCCTCTGGGCACTCATTTCTTTTTAGAGAAAATTAACTTAATTCCATTTTTTTTCATGCAAACCCCAGGAATTTTTAAGCCAATACATCTTTTAAAACCCATGACTTTTTTCTTTTTTTCATCACAACCAAACCCCACTCATCTTAAATTAAACCCACTATTATTTAATACTGAAATGTTACACGTAGCTCGACACCGATGGATGTTACATTGCTGCTGAAGACCAACAGAGCAAGTAAGCAGATACAGAAACTGAGACAAAGATTTTCTCAGGGTCACACGATAGGTCAGACAGAGCCAGGAATGGAAACCAGATTTCAAAACCTAGGAGATATTCTTTCAAAATGTTTAAATTTGAAATAAATGTGGTAGAGTTGCTTTCCAAAATCATAATTTGGGAGAGGAAAGTGTAATTCCTCTAAACACGCTATATTGGTTTAAGGTATTTACATGCTGGCCTTGTGACAATATTATTCTTCTATCAGCCTGAAACTTTTTGACACTGGGAGATCTTCCACCCCATACAATAAAGCTGCAAATTTTACAAAGGGGACAAACCCAAATCCTGATATATTAGTAACAGCCACCCTTAGAAAGGCTGCAATTTTAGCAAAAACAAAGAAGTTAACAATTTATCTTAGTGTATCTGACAAGCTCAAATTCGTTAGTATTGTTTTAAAACTGCGACAGAAAAAAAAAGAGAGGATGAAGACACAAATTTTAATTGAAGGAGACACAACACATCTTTAAATTATTTGTAGTTAAATCAAAAATACAAACAAAACGGGGAAAATGCTGCACTATGCATGGCAACGGAGTGTGCTTCCCCTGCCAAATCCCACAACTATTGTAATTCCTTATTAGCAAAGCTGGGATTAATAAAGTTGTTGCTTTATATGGGTTTGAGGCTGCTGTAACCCCTTAGGACAGGAGACCGCATCCTTCCTTCCTCGGACACCGGCGCCGGATGGAGCGGTGTCGGGGTCAGGGAGCTCTGCCAGGCCCACTCCAGCGCGCGGGCGGGAGGTCGGGGCTCCCCGCTCCCGGGGCAGCGGCAGCACCCCGCCTGCCACCCAGGGCCCTTCCCCTCCGCACGGGACCTCTTTCGAGTTAATCTCCTTGCCAGACTGCTCTTGGGCATTCCCAGAACGTCACGGAGGCTCCTTGATCCCAAATTGCTGAGAAGTGCTTTCATCCTTCCAAAAAGGCAGGTTGCTTTCTCGGCTGATTCTATTTTTTTTATTTTTTTTTTTTTAAAGCGCGTTAACCACAACCGACCTAGATGAGGTCTCAGCCCTACAGGTTGTAACATTTAGCCCAAGATGAGCCGGTTCCCAGCACGTGCGTGCCTGATTCTACCCGGCCAGAGCTGCGGAAAGGCCACACTCCTGCCTCCCCCCTCTTGCGATGCGGCTGGGCTGACGCTGTTTAATGTTAAAGCAAAGAGCATCCTTAGCTGTCGATGTGCCATTTGGTTCCTCCGTCCTCTTCCCCTCCACCAGCTCATGCTGATGCCCTCAGCTATCAGGGCCAACCCCAGCTAGCAAATCCAGCTTGTTGCTTTGGGCTGGGACCCAAGATATTGTCCCCCCCCAAATCTGCCACGCATAAGGGCAGAAGGAGAAAATTCTTGGCTCCAGTCCCACTGCAGTGGGGCAAGAAGCAGAAGAAAGTTCTTGGTGTGGGCTTACGGAGCAGCCATGTACGGGCTCGCGTGGGAGCAGCCCAGGCCGGCAAGCCGGGTCTGCTGTGGTTTATGCTTTTTAGCAGCAGCCTAATTCTTATCCTGAAGTAGAAATGGAGAAAAAGGAGCAGTGAAGCACAGAAATCTGGCGTGGGTTAATAATTCACTCCCAGGCGCTATAGCATTGCCATCCTTCACCTTATCAGCACCGACACTATCATGGTGTCAGCGGGGGCACTGCTGTGTGACAGGCAAGATAACTCGAATGCCAAGCAAGACCAAAAGCCTAAACCAGCAGCAGAGGCACCACAAATAACACACAGATCCTCGGCATTTGTTTTGACAGAGGGAAAGAAACGCACGTGATAAGAGCAGAGCTGGCGATGGAGCCTCCGGGGACGCTATCAGTAAGGGACCCTTCCTCCCCACCGCTGCGGCCCCTTCGCCGGCGTGCAAACCTCGAGTACGTAAAACAACAGACGGCGATAGAGAAGTGATTCGCATGTGTCAGAAACGCGTTATGAGGCTGCTGGGGGAGGAGAGGGCTCCGTGTGTGTGTGTGTGTTCCTCCCAATGCCTTCCAGATGCTGCGAGCATGGGTGCAGCGTGGCGCAGGTTTCCCGGGGAGAAAGCCGTGTTTGCTCGGGAAAGGGCGTTGAGGCCAGAGCAAAGACCCAGAGCAACACGTGAATCGCTGCGGCACTGAACACAGGCATCTTTGATGCTGGAAAGCTTTCTGGTTTCTTTTTGCGCCCGAATCGACTGCTCGCTGCCCAGGGGTGCTGGGGGCACCCGGTCCGGTGGGTCCCGCTCCGCAGCACCCAGCTGGGGCTGGGGGAGAGCACCCAGGGGGCATCGCTGGGGTTGCAGAGGGTACTTGCCCAATGCAGGTGTGCCTGGCGTTTTCCCACTGAAACTTTTTCCTATGGAAACATCAAGTCGGTGTCGGAGGCGGTGGTGTCAGAGCCCGGGAGGAGGGAAAAAACATTCCAGCATCACTTCAACCTGGCTCTTTCTGCTGGGGATTTTGAGCTTTATGCTTGGCTTCGTGGCTGCTTTGTAAGAAGAAGCATCCTAGGAAGCAGCCAGGAGTTCCCCTACACCGAGAGCTGTGAACTCCTGACACACACGCACGCAGAAAAATGCAGCTCCAAGTCCGATGCAGCTAAATAAGCAAGCCCGAGGCAGATGCATGGTGAGCAGAACAGAGCCAGAGCCCTTGCCTCCAACAAGCCCCGTTTCTGGAGACCTTTGTGAAACATAAAATGTTTTTAAATAAAAAACCGATTAGCAAAACCTGGCTTTATGTGTCAGCACAAGGTGCAATATAATAAACCTTCTGCCTCCCTCACACCTCCAGCAGCCGGAGAAAAACTGTGCTGCAAATGCATTTTGAAATCAGATTGGGGAAAATTAATTCCATAATTCACGGGGCAGATTTGTAACGTGTGACTGCGGGGCGACGCTCGGCGGGGGCTGCTGAATGAATTCTGGGTCGCCAGCTAAGGCATGTTCCCTGGCTTGTATCTACCAGATTTTATGAGGGCTGGTAACAGATTCTAAAAATATGCACAATAAACTGTTTTTTCTCCCTAAGGGGTCTATGGTTTAATTATGTTCTTAGTGAGAACCATTAAAGTGCTAAGTACCTGAAGACTCCTAATTTACTAAACTATATGCTACTAAAACCCAACAGAAGGCTATTATACACCAGAGTAAACGCTCTTCTCTGGGACTGTAAATGCGCACGGTCTCTCCTCCCAGCCTCCTTATTGGCATGGCATTACATAAACTCTGACGGAGTATTTAGTCCCAGTGTTAGATACCCCAAGCTCAGCCTAGGGAAATCTCCAGGCTCTCCGACACGTGTGCATGAAAACAAGTCCCACATTGTCCTCGAAGAACCTGCTGCTCAGACAGGGGCGTTATTCTCATCACATGAGCGGCACAGCTCCCTTCCAAACAGCCCCACGGCACGGGCGGGTGAAGTTGGAGGGTAGGGCAGACCCCGTCCTCTCAAGACCATGACGAGGAGGAGCCCAGAGATATGCCACGTTCGTTTTACCCTCGGCCACAATGGGTTTTTACCTTCCTTCCCACCACAGCAGACTGCGGCATAGCCTCAGGATCCTCCGCTGCCTTTGCTCGCTCGTCCGGGCGCCTCAACAGCTCAAGCTCACAAGGCATCTTTCCAAAAAACAGCAGCAAGTTATGAACGAATCCGTTTCAAAAAGGTGAACAAAAAAATCCATTACTTTACCCATTTGTATAAGGTAAACTCAGATCATCTACTGAGTCAGACAACCAAAAGTATACCCAGCATTAATATTACAACAACACTAAGGACAGCCTCAGAAGTCCGGCCTGCTGAAAAACAAACCACGTCGTAAATATTCCTGTATGCTCTAGATCCTACCATTTCTTTTCCCATTGGAAGGCACCTACTTCACCAAAATACTCACATCTGAGTGCACTTAGTGGCAGGAAAATCTTGAAAAACAGAAGGAAATGGAGCAACAGCAAATATGAAGAAATGACGAGGGGAAGCAACCATTTGGTCAAAAGAAATGGGATTAACTTGGCACAACGGACTCTTTGGTAACAGCCTGCGGGCACCGGAGGCTCCGGCAGTCAGGAGAGAGGGAAGCCTTTGGCACGAGCAGAAGGCGTGAGGAGCAGCAGTACCCTGGGAAACCAGGCTGTGGAAGGTACAGATGAACTGTAAAGCGCAGTTCTCCAGCTTCCCAAGGCACTGAGGCATGAACTCATCTTCTCAGCTTCAAAGCAAAGCTCTCAATTCTCTTCTACTTTGGACCAAAAATTAAAAACGCTTCTCCATCGCAGAGCATAATTTGATCAACATGATCCAACAGGCTGTTTCTCTGCCAGTCTATTCTGCTTCAGATCTTGACCCTTCCTCCTTACGCATCTGCAGATCAAAGCTCCGCTTTCCCAGGCCCGAGCAGAAACGGCTTCCCAGCCCTGTAATAGAGGCAGCAAGCAGAAAGGAGATAAACTGGGTCACTCGCAGCTGCTGGGAAGTGTGGGAAGATGCGTGTCTCAACTGAATTCAGACCCTCGTGTGCTGTACAGCAACCAACGACTCCTGCAAAACACCCTGCAAAACACACAGGGGGAGATGATGGAGGTTCTGCCGCCTCCTCGCCGGTGAGGCTTCAGGGTAGGCACTCCGCACGTGTGGCAACCTTGATCGATGAACAACACAGCGATTTTGCACAAAGACACGCGTGTAGGCAAGGGCTTTGAACTGCTCAACCTCTGGTGTGAATCCCAGCAGTGCCTCGTGTCATGTGTATTTTACACACACGTTCATGCGCACGAGGCTTCACGTGCATGTCTGACAGAGTTGCATACCCAACAGATAACCAGTTAAAAATAGGCCCTTTGAAACTTTCCAATTATTACTAAGATTCCAAGCAAAATAAAATCATAAGAAAAAATTAAAAAGTTGTATCTGTCTTAAAATGCACTGAGGTCTAATGTCCATGTGGGTCATGAGGGGTCGGCCCTTCAGTAACGCAGTATCAAAAGAATTAAGTCTCGATGGATCTATTAAAAAGAAAAGTTACCTATATGTTCTTGCTGGGCAGAGCTCCCCTTGTCCAGTCAATAGTAATATTCAGTTCATAGAAAAACATACTGGAATCTGCCTGCTTTAAGACAGCAACCCAAGCCAAGGAGATGTGTGTTTGACTCGGTGCCAGCACAACCATAAAATGTTGGCAATTTAGTAGAGACGTAGTGCCGCGCCACTCTCCCAAAGGACCTAAATAAACTTCAGATGTAGAACATATATTTTTACTTTTTATATATATAAATCTGCTGTTTCATTTTTAACTCCTTTCCCCAGCCGTCCCTCTGCCTAAGGTTTTTCAGAGCTGAAACAGGTCCCTACTTCTCCCGGCTGAGTGAAGCCTCAGCAATGAAAAGTTAAAAGCATGAAAAATCAGAGAAATGATTCATGTCTGGGCATTGGGTTTCTTGGGGAATGATGGCTGCACACGTGGCTGCAGACGCCGGAGGCAAAAGGGTCTTGGGAGAAAATTCTGCTGTGCAATTTCATGCCTCGGCATTATAAAATATCCCAAGGAGGTGGTTTGGTTTTTTTTTTCCTGTTCACAAAGTTGCACTTGCAAAGTCACCAGCGTAGGTGAAACCTTCCTGCCACATCTGTGACATTTAGCTACAAAGCCAAGCTCTGCTCACGATGAGTCAGCCCTGATGGACACCGGCGCGAGCGAGGATGTGCCTTACCAGGCAGGGGTACACTCACATGATGGATTTTTGAATTCCAGAACAAGTTGGGTGGGGGCAGAAGGATCTATAGCGGCACTGTTTGCTTTTCCAGACTGCATCCTGCCTCCTGGTCAGAGCTACCCTTCTCCAATAATAAAGACCACATTTCCACGGCCCACAGCATACCTGTTTATTGACACTATTCCTCCATAGCGTGCCTCCAAGCTGCTCGCTGGGTATAGAGTTAATTGTGGATGTATTACAGATTCACCTATTTATTCTGTACATTCTTGGAGGGGTCCAGAGCTAAAATTACACAAGGAACTGCTGAACTGTTCAGGCTATTTATTTGTTCAAAATCCCTTTAAAATAATTAGTGGGGCCTGGAACAGACATCTTGGCTCTGCTGGGCCCAGAACACGCTGGTGCAACCAACTGCAGGTCATCACCGCCTTTGGGAGAAGTCTTGTTTGCTAAGAGCACCCCGAGATGGTTTAGGGAGTGGACCAGGCTGGAAGGTCTGTCTGTCAGAAACACAAACTAAGAGCGATACATCCTTACCAAGAGGGTCCCATCCCAAAAGCAACAGGGCCAAGGTGGGGGAGCTGCAGCAACCCTTCTTCCGCGATCACTCTGGTTTGATATTGAGTTGTCATCAGATGGTGCTTTCCCAGTGCACCTCTTACTCTGAGGTTTTCCAACACAGGAACATGCTGCCTGGCCTGCTGCTCTCCAATGGAGCTCACCTTCCCCAGCAGATTGCGAGGCAGGCCGCTCACCAATATTTTAAATTGCCATTTAAGAGCATATTGCAAATGTGATCCTTTAATTGGTCACTGTTATGGCTCTCTATTAGAGAAGACAAGTTTTTCCACACAAGGTAAGCCCTTGCGAAAGCACTGAAAATGTTTAAAAACAACCCAGGCCTGATATATTTATTATATATTTCTCTATATATAAATAATTTCATGAAAAGGAACGTACTGAGTGGAAACTCCATTTAAAATGTGATCCCAGATGGTGGCAAAGCTCTAAAATTGCAAGGCAACATGTAAAGAAAGATTAACGACCTCAAACAGGCACAAATTTATGAGGTGAAAGCCCCTGTAATCCTAGAGAAAAATGATACCAAACGTTAGACTAGACAGCTAGAAAATACCTCTGCTTAGTTCATGTGGCCTCTGCCATTTTACATTTTCTTTTAATACACGTTACTTTTGGGTTCAGTTAGTCTTTTCTCCTGCAGGCCAGAGGTATCGCTTTGGTACATGAGCATGCTGATGGATTTGCCAGCTCCCACCAGGTACCCCCCTCACGAGCAACTCCTAAATCAGACAACAGGCAACAGCTATGCTGCCACATCCCGGGAATAAGCAGCTGAAAGGAGAGAAAACGGAGCCAGGACACCCCGTCAAGTGTTTATCATCACTGCAAGACCCAAAGCTCCACCATCAAGTGGACTGAGATGACATTTCCAACACTAATGCTCATGCAGTTCCTTATTCTGCCTGAGCATGAAACATTCCAAAGGGAAGGATGTCAACATTTCATCCCAAAGAGCACAGGTCATCCCAGCAACCAGCACCTTCCATGCTCTTAACTCTAGCTAGGGCCAGAAGGGACCTCAGGGTCCCACAGCCCGTTCCCCTGAGACCTCTGGTACCTCAAAGATCCCCTTGACAATCCTGTCCTGTTCATTGCCCTGATGATTCCCCTCTGCATCCTCCGCAAGGTCACTCACATGGTCTTCTCTAGACCATTTTACAACATTTTTCTGTGAGAGTTTTCAATGAACTGGGATTTTCTGATCTTTTCAGCAGAGCTCCAGGCACGCTCTAGTCAATATTGCAGCCATGGAATGATAGAAAAATTAGTGTGTTTTTAAACCAGCGCAAACAAAAGGATATTGGGTCAACACCATGCAGCAAGCCAGCACAGAGCCAGCGCTGCTGGTGTGCAGGGCTGCTTTGCTGAGCTCCCCGTTTCAAACCGTGGTTTTCCTCCAGTTTGGTGGAGCCCTTGGATGGAGCTGATGAGCAGGGAGCTTTCGATGCAGCACCAGGATGCTGCCTGCTATGGGAAATGGACGCCCACAACCTGTGGGTACAACAGGGACAAGGACGCACAAACCAAAAGCTACCCCAGGGCTCCTGTCCACCACTTTGCAAATCAAGGTCTCCGTTTTCCATCAGAAGTCACAGAGCCCTGGGCTGTGATGGTGTTCTGCTGTCAACAGATAGAGCCATAACTACCAGAGGGTCAGAAAAGTGTTTAAAATTCAATTTAAGTCCTAAAAATACAGATCACAGGCTGCCCTAAGCAGCTGAAGCTGAACCTAGCTCATAGAAGACGGTCAGAAGAGGAAGAGGAGGAGAATCTACCTGCCACGTTAAAAAAAGACAAGCTTGCATTCAGTTAAGAAACAGTCCATATCCCCAGGGCACAGCCTGCTCTCCCCACTGAGGATCTACAGGCAAACCGTCTTCTGGGTCTCTTGGTACAACTCCACAATGTCCAGCTGAGAACAAGCGCAGCAAGGGGCGATACCCCGCTGAGGAGCATGTTCCTCGGCCACCCCTGCACGCACCCGGGATGCCTGCAGGCACCGTGGCAGCTGCCAGCTTATTTTCCGCCTTTCTACTCTCATCCGAAAGGTGCCAGCGCTCCCTGCTTCCCAGCGTGGGAGGCTGCGAGGTTTCCTGCAGCAGGGAAGCCCCGGATACAGATGCACGGATAACAGAGCTGGCAGGGTCATGTCATCCTCGTGGATCTGCTACAAATGGCAAGTTATTTCCAAACCAGCCAGAGCCCATTTTCCATTGACACCAAAGACCCTCGTGATGTGGCATGGTCCCTCCTCCCTGTTTGGGGATGGGCTCTGAAGGGCAAATCCACTGCTTTAGCGAGAGGGTGGAAGAACATCCTTCTGAACATCTTTCTAACTGCTCTGCCTGCTCAGGTGGACCCAGGGACCCTGGGCTTTAACCTACCATTCACCACTCTCAAAATGTACCATGGCTGCTCTCCCAAAGGCCCTCATTACTTCACTTTTTTTTCCTTATTAAAGCCCGGTGCTAAAACCAGGATCGTATCTCCTTCAGAGGGTTTTTCTTTTTTTTCTTTTCGGTGTGTGCTCATAAATACGACGTTCAGCACCAGGCCAAGGAACACATGGGCAAAACCTGCGGGCGATGAACGCCAGCAAAGCCCCCGGCTCGTGCCTGTGTTTGGATTAGGCAGTTTCGTGGCCTGGACATTTACAGTTGGGTTGGTTGTTTTTTTTTTTTTTCCCCCACAACTTGAGACAAACAGTGGGATCTTTCATAAAACGTGTTCACAAAGGGTAAATTGTGCCATTAGGAACCGACTACCTGGACGGTCATTTGAATTCTCCGAACTAGAACGCCACTGAGCATCCACGCCAAATCCAGTACCGGGGGCAGGAGGGGGAACTCAGCATCATGGGCTGCCCCGTTTAACTCTCCAGCTGCCCGAGAGACGGAGTACGCTCAACATCAACTGCCTCAAACGCAGGTATTTCAACCAACCAGCAGGTCTGAGCAGCTGCTGCTGTAAATGAAATATCCAAGGGGTGGAAGGGGCTGAGGGTATGGCGTGAAAGGCATCCTGGCGCTGATCAGCTCTGCGAGCCACCCTGGCTCTACTGAGATGACTTCAAGCCAAGTCAGAAAAAAGGGAGGAGAATAGCATAAGTTGAAACTTTCCTCTTGACATGGAACAAAAGAGTGACCCCAACACCAACCAGGTGCTTTTTCAAGGCTGGAAAGGGCAAAACAAGTTGAAGATGGTCAGCCCCCATCCATCCTCCTGGATGTTTGTACCAAGAGCTGTCACGTGCTCCTGTAACACTGTTAAGTGTAACTTAAAACATCCTTCCAAAATAACAAAAAACCTCACTGAACTGACTCTTCCCTCCATTGGAGAGCTGTAAAAATGGACGGCTATCGTTAGTCCCAGCACTCAGCCTTTGAGAAGCCCTGGGCAAGGCTTCTGGGGTGGGTAACATTGGCGAAGTCTGCTCCTCTGTGCTCCTGTGGTTGTGGCACCAGATCAATACATTCTTACTGCTCTATGTTACCTGGACATTAAGGGCAAGACGAAAATAAAGGTCCTTGGGATTTGAGAAAGGACAGGGCTTGGAGCTACTCTGCCCTTCTGTACCAAGAACACCACCAAATACTTCCCCAAGTAGACAAGATGTCTATGCTCCTGCAGACCTCACCTCTTTGCTTTAGACACCGAAATAGAGATTTCTAACACGTTTTCCTCTTGTGCCACGTGTTTTTCCAGCCCATTTTCCAGCAGTAACACCTAACAGCTCTGCCACATACATGTTCAAATTCATTGACAGGTCTTGCATGGTTATAATGAAGATGTATTTTTTTTTTTTAACCCAAAACAGTTATGCCAATTCAATCCAACTTGAATATCTGTATAAAATAACACGTGGTATATCTTATCCCTATTCTCCTCTAGGAAGTACATCGATATAAATGCCAGGATAACTCCGCCCATTCTTAGTCCTCAGTATTCTACAAATTTAACTATAGCTGAAGTCATACAGCTCCAGGACACACTGTAAGCAGGTAAAAAGATTTCTCTGCCATACTTGGTCAAAAGGGCCTTTTAAATGGGCACATCAATTGCTCATCCCTTTCCCTGGATACTCAGCAACGCTCACGCTAAGGTCGCTTTACTCTGCTAGGGGCACCAGCTCTGCGGGACACGCTGTGGCCGATGCAGAGGAATTCAGGCCTGAATCTCCTGTTCATCTAAGAGCACTGATTTGAGCAGGATAGGATAAAAATAATCCTTTTGTTTCCTAGGGGAAAAAAGAAAGAAAAAAATCTGCCAAAGCGTAAGAGCCTGGAAAGCAGCGAGCGTTGCCTCCCGCGTTAGCTATTCCACCCCGCACGAATGAGAAAGCAGGAAAAACCAGGTAGCTGCCCCAAAGGTGTAGCCAAAAGCTTAGCAGAGCTTACTTCTGTTTTAAGCTTTCTCCCCACTAGCAAAGGATGCAGACTGAATTTGGCACAAGTAAAACAATTCACTAGAAAACCCTTTGTCACAAGGAGCCGACGCACAAACTCAACAGCTGGATGAACCCTGCAGCCAATTCTGCTCTCTCACGCCAATGCATCGCATCTCTACGGCCATCTAAACAGGCATCGCTTCTTCTCGAGGGGAAATTACTCGCATAACTTTTTTTTTTTTATTAAAATAGTGACTTCTTAAAAGACATGACGTAATACACACATATAGTGACATAGAAATATTAAATTCTGCCAATGGCAGGAAACGGACTTGGGCATCTTTGGACATCTGGATACAAAAGTGTGCTTGTTATAAATGTCCTCATCCTGCTCAAGGCTTTTCTTGGGTAAAAATAATAATTACCTATATTTTTAAGGACAATTTAGGCATGGAAAGTCCTTAATAACTCTGGTGGTTTACCTTCCAGCATAAAAATGTGACAGATTTTAAGCAGCGCGTGCTGGAGTAGTTTGTTAAGCAAGAGGGACTTTAGGTCGCCTGCAGGGTTGGGTGAAATCTCCCCTACCAGCACCAAAACACATTTGAACATTCACATCCTTTTGCCTCGAGGCCCATCGAGTATTGCACTTGTGTAATCGCCTTGCTTGCTTGTGTTTGTTGCTTGTTTCTATGCTTTTCTTAAAAAAAAAAGTAGAGCAATTCTGTAGACAGACAAATTTCACCCAATAAATGTGTCACTCTGCTGTCCCCGTGGACATAATAATGCCCTCACACTTGTCCCCAGTTGGAGAGCTTGCAAATCATCAGTATAAATATGACTGCCAACCTAAAGCAAACGCCTCATTTTTAATAAAGCCTTTTACCTCCTTTCCCAACGCCAAAAACGTCCCGGAGCAGGAGCTCAGAGCCTGAGCAACCGCGGGATGGCAGCCCCCTTCCTCCGGCTCTGCCTCCCCGCTCGGTGCCGCGGTGCCCGTGCCGGCCGGTCCCAGTGCTGCCGCGGGGCTCGCAGCCCCGTGTTTACCCAGGGTGGGTTTCGGGGTTGGATTTCTGGCATATTCCCCTACCGCTGGCACCAGCCGGTCACCCCCGGGAGAGGCACGCGCCTGCCCAAACACTGCGCCCATTGACGCCGCAGGGCTGGGGCGATGCTGGGGCGGCGGAGGGGAGGGGGGGCTGCGTTTGCCTGATGGAGTTAGGCTCTCGCCGGGTATTTAATATTCCCCGTCATGCAGGCCTGTTTCTCCTTGAGCCTGCCTGTCAGTTAAGCCCGGGGATGTTTATTTTAACGGCCACTTGTGGTCAAGGCTGGTGCCAGTTGTACGGCATCGGTTACGCAGATTTAACACTGGGGACTCGGCCCCCGGCTCCCAGAGCACGGAAGGCAGCCAGGGCCGCCCCGGCCTAATGTGAAACAACTGAACCCTTCCAGCAGTCCCCGCTCCAGCTTTAACCCTTCCTGGGCAGGGCTGCTTCACCCGCAGCACAGCCTTCCCGGCAGCCACAGGCCTTGTCCCCACGTCTGTCCCCCCGGGCCCTGTCCTCTCTCCTGCTTCCCAAACCCCCCCGGCAGCAAAAAGGCGATGATCTGAAAGCTGCAAGAACAAACAGAAAATGTATTCAGTTGCATAAGGAAGCAGCTTTTTGGGGGAAGGAGAGGATTTTTGCATCGCCCTTGTGGATTTGTCATTACCCCAAGGGCAATGATGCCCCGAGGCGAGCGTGGGATGCTCGGCAGCTCCACCCGGTGAAGCCCCAGCCACCGACACATCCCCTGCAGCTGCGACACGGTGACACAAAGCCGCGCCATTCCAGCTCACTGCCCCCCTCCCTACAACTGGAGCCCGGCTTCAGCGCACCCTTCCTCCCCAAAACCAAGCCTCATGGAGAGTGAACACGTATCGCAAGGCGAGCCCCTGCCGCTAGGCAAGAGCCGGGAGGATGCTAAAATGTTAAATAAACTGTGGCCTGCAGCAAAATTATGCATCATTTTTGATCGTCTGGATGGTCTCCAAGATGCTAATCAGCCCCAGATTAAGTCATCAACCGAACTGATGAGCAATCACATTTAGTCAGTACAGCTGGACATCATTACTTGGGAGCCGATCTTTCACCGGAGAGGGAAGGCGGCTTTTCGCCATTGATCAAACTGGAAGAGGGGAAAGTGGGAGGACTACAGAGGACCTGCTGCAGCCTCTACACCCCGGCAGCTCCATCTCTCTGTGCTCACCAAAATTGCCTCTTACCACCCCAATGCAACAACTGCTGCCTTTCGCCAGGCCACCGCTGCCGTGCCAGTCCTGATCCGTCAGCAAATGACTGCTCTGGGTCTCCAAGCAAGCACGTGGTGAAGTGCTTTGCCGAATTAGTACACGTGCCAAGAGGCAGATACGTTTTCCATGGAGAACCATCAGCCCGTGAAAGCGCTCTGACTGGACAATCACAGATACTGTTAATAACTATGCGGGGCAATAATTAATGGAAACCCGCTAATGGTGAAGTACAGCGAAAATCTAAGTGCCGCAACGTGCAAGTCCCAAGTTCATTCGTTGAGAATTTGTTGGTGGGAACAGATTCTAGACTCGTTGGCTTGCAGAGTTCTAACTGAGACCAGAGCCCTTCTCTAAGAGTTAAAACCTGCCCAGTAAACGATTTAAAACCGGCGGAGAAGCAGTTTAGGTGTCTAATGAGGAGATACAAAATATGCCTGGAAGGATCAGCATGAATTACTTGTCCTGAATTTCTTGCTCTAAGAATAATGAAATACGAAAAAAAAATACATGAATGCTGGCAATATTAATTAAGAGAAGGATTTCTTCATATATTTTAATACAGCTTAAGAGGACATTAAGAGGACATAAAGTAACCAGAGTTGCTATCAGGGAATTTACTCTTTTTATAGGTCTTAGACATGGATAATATAGCACCACGTCTCCAAACAATTCCTTCCCTGTGCTTTTCTCATCTGCGTCAATTTTTCCACAGCCAATGCACCCCACGCTTTATTAGGCCCTATCGAGGTACAAGAGGGTTCGACTTGCCAGCCCCCCCCACCCCCCGCAGTGCCCACGCACATCTGGCTGCCACCCGGGAGCCAACGCTCGGCTGCCTCGTGTCCTCCTGACACGTAACCCCTCCACAGATTTTAAGCGATGATCTTAGCAGAAAGACCA
Source organism: Butorides virescens (assembly GCA_017310255.1). NCBI lineage: Eukaryota > Metazoa > Chordata > Aves > Pelecaniformes > Ardeidae > Butorides > Butorides virescens. The sequence goes on along the minus strand of JADKXX010004759.1, from coordinate 8,146 downwards.
AGTGGTGAGAACATAACTCCCCACGTGCGTGCGTTATATACCCGGATGTAACACCCGAGATACCTCCGCCAGTAGCTTCACACACAAGCCCGCCGCAGAGCAGCAATTCCTTTGCTGCTTTAGCTGAACCCGGGCCGAGCGCCTTCCCCAGACCTTGCTACCCGTAATGAACAGGCCACTTCTAATCCCTGCATTTTCACCCCACTGCATTTGCGATGTCTTTATCAGCTTCTGGAGGCAGACACAAAATTATATGTAAATATGAGTAGATCAATCAAAATAAAGCCCTCCAAAAAAGACCTGCTATGCCATCTCACCCAGCAAACCCTCCTCCTGCCTTTTACATGTGCTTTTACTTAAACAAGAGATTAAGTTCTGCTCCAGCCCAACGAATTTACTCCATTTTGCCATTAATCTCGTAAATAAAAATGGCCATATAGAGCACTCGCTGCAACATCAGCGTCCTAAGCTTCTACAGCAATCTAAGAATTGCGTAAATAAGAGGAAATATTCCAGTGCATCCCCAGCTTGCTGAGGCCATGTGTGAGCAGGTGATGTCCGAGCTCTCACCCAACCTCCGCCACTCTGCTCTGCTGCAAGCTGCCTGCTCCTATTCAATAACCTGATAAAAGCTGTTCTCAGCCCAGCCTGGCTCCTCCTCTTCCTCCCACCTGCCCCGAGGCAGAGCGCGACATCTCCTCAGCCACACGTGTTGGGTGTCGCTCCGGCGGGAGCTCCCCTGCCAAGACGATGGGTTGCCTGGACGCCCTCATCGGCAAATGCAACTGGGGTCCGTGCAGACGCCCGGGGAAGGGGAACGATGACACTGAAGTCAGAGCAAAGCCACAGTTTCAGCCCAGCAGGACAACTGCCTGCAGCCTCTTTTTAATTAATTCTTCTTAAAAAAAAAAAAAAAAAAAAAAAAGAAAGAAAAGGAAAAAAGAGAAGAGAAGAAACCACCCGTTTCAGAGCAGGTGAGCAAGGGGACGGAGATGAAACGAGAACGCAAGCTCAGATGCCTTATAATAAAACGCTGGGAATACGAAGGCAAAGCTGCATTGTGTTAAAATTCAAGACTAATTTAAAGTCTTGTTCCTTAGTGCAAAAGCTGGAAACGCGCCCAAGCGAGCGGAGGAGGGAAAAAATAATAACCAGGCCAATTGTATATTTCTCCTAGAAATTCCATGTCAGAGCGTACCTCGCGACTCACACTCGCAGGCTCCAGTTTCAATAAATCAACACAGCGTGCGGGGTAACAGTAGCACAAGTCTTTCTCTCTTTCCATAATACACCCAGGTAAAATCACCGTGAAGTGAAGAACAAAATGCCCATTCTTTCTGGCGCTTGGCAAGGGGACAAATGACTTTCTGCACCTCTCTGTGTTGAAGGACTCGTTATTAAATACAGCCTAAGCTGCCTTTCCAGCTGTACTTAAATCAAGGGCAAAATAAAGCAAATGCAACTGTCCACAAGAAATTCAGAGACCAAAAGAGCAACGTTAGGATGAGGCCACCTCCATGCACGTCTTTGCCTACCCAAGGATTTAAATAATTCGGATTTGCAATGCAGAGCAAAGCCACGCAGCTCCGTTACACGGAGCCACTGCCCATAAACTGCACAGACCTGTGCAATGTGCCACAATTTTCGCCAATAATTTATGGATTATTCCGACTGTCTAAGCCCAGTCCCAAGCATCCCACTGCCAAGAAGGAGCAAACAAGAAGGTGAGAGTGAGCTCAGCGCCGTCCCGTTTGCTCATCCCAAATGCGTTTGCACAAAACGCCCGGTATTTTTGTTTGGAGAGCAGTTTGTCTGTGTCTGGGATCCAGTTTATGCTGAATGCCGTGGAAATACCGAGGAAGTGAAAGATCAGAGCAGAGAGCCCAATAAAGACACGGCGTAACTTAAGGGAGGAAAGGAGTACAAAAAAAGTGACGTGGCTAAAAGGCTATATTAAATCAACGCTAGATTAAATCAACGCCATCGGCCAGAGCAGAAGAGGGGTCTCCCCGTCCCTTGGTCCCCCGCCTCCCCCGCCTCCCCTGTAATGACATTTCATGCCACTTCTGCTACGAATCACTTTACATTTCCTTTATAATCCCTCTCCTTTGCGAGGTGTAACTTCGTTACTGGATGGCACCAGGAGCCGAAAGGCGATGCAGGCGTCTCTCGGAGGATGGAGGGCAGCGCCCCGAGCTCCTGCCAGCTGCCAGGAGGGGACAGCCAGGGCTTTTTCTTTTCTAACTCAGCGCCAAGAAGGGGACAGCTGGTGGGAGCAGAAAATGTCTACAGAGACCTTCAAAACATCAGATTTCTTTTTTCCCCCACCCTGAATTCTGAATTTTCAGTAAATCTCTTATCTCCCTCTACAACTGCCTGACAGGAGGGTGCAGTGAGGTGGGTGTTGGTTCTCCTCTCCCAAGTAACAAGCGATGGGACGAGGGGAAACGGCTTCAAGTTGTGCCAGGGCAGGTTTAGATTGGACATTGGGAAAAATTTCTTCCCCCAAAGGGCTGTCAAGCCCTGGAAGGGGCTGCCCAGGGCAGGAGTCGAGTCCCCATCCCTGGGGGGATTTAAAAGCCGGGCAGAGGAGGTGCTTAGGGCCAGGGTTTAGTGGTGGGATGGCAGGGTTAGGGTAAGGGTTGGGCTTGGTGAGCTTAAAGGGCTTTTCCAAGCTCAACGATTCTGTGATTCTGTGAATTCCCGAACTAGAGAAATGCAGTTCATTACAATCACAACCAGAACATGCAAGTGCTCAGGGGGTCCAACTCCCCAAACCGTCTCTGGAAACCTCCCCTGAAAGCCACGTCCCAGTGAAAGCAGTGGAAGATGTCCCATGGCCAGTGGTCCTGGGTGCTACAGAAACCCAGCAGGGACAAGCAAAGACTTTAGGATCAGGCTCTACCATAAAAAGAGCAGTCAAATGTAACAAAGCCACCAGCTCCTCCTTTTGCGGGGCAACAGAAAGGAGCATGCCACGCATAGGTAACTTGGATTTTCCATTACATTCTTCAGCATTTCTGCACAGAAGCAAACTTTCCCTGAATAACCCCTCAACTATTTGTTGTTATTAAATTACATCTTTAGCTTGCCACATAAAACACCTTTGAGACTTCGTGCCTTCCATAAAATATTTAAAAAGTAAGCTTCTCGCCCACACAAGCAGCTCAGTGCCTTAAAAGTATGCACCAACCCCAAAAGAAAAGAGCGGCTAGAACCTATGTATTCGTGATTAACATGTTTCCAAGTCGATGCACTAATTAAAATAAAATTTACAAATAAGTAAGCCAGGAAGTAAAACTTTTTAACAGCAGTTGCCATTAAAACATCCACAGTTCACCATAGCCAGCAATTTCCTCCTGTATTTAGGGGAAAAAATAGTTATGAACTGCTAACCAGTGCCCCACGTTAAGCTGGTACCTGCTGTTAATAACCTCTCATTCCCAGGGATGAGGAACAAACCAGCAAACGCGGAAAGAGTGGCCAACTCCGGAAAGCACCGAGAGCTCCTCCGGGTCAGACGGACCGGGGAGTCCACAGCATCTCTCCGGCCGGAGGAAATGCTGCAGAAAAATGTGGATGGGGATAATTTTAATCATATTATAAACTGGGACCACTTCAGCTCAATAACGACGCTGCTTTACAATCTGTCATCATCTTTTAGCAGATGCACTGGGGCTGTGAATGCAGCTGAGCTTACATCAGCCCGGCCCCAACCCCTCTCTCTCGTCCCCCCAGCGATCCCTCCCCTCCGCCCTGAACCGTTTTTTCCACTTCCTTGCCTCACTGCCAGCGTATGTATCAAAACTACCCAAATAATTTTCTCCATATAAACATCACTGTGGTTGATCTTGTAGAACTTAATTATTTGAAGGCAATCCCACGTGAGTAAAGAAATAAACCAGAATTTTCCAGTTAAGAAGTAACACCAAAAGACTTGATAGCCTTACCCCAGGGCAGAAGTTCTCAATACGTAGTGCACATGCAACTCATTTCTGATGTTCCCTACTAACAAAGCAAACGATGCTGCCTGAGCACCAAGCTTCGGTCCACCACAGCAGCCTTTCTGCATGCACACCAGCAGTTAACAACGTGCAAGCCCTGCAGCTTCACATGCAAAGCTGATATTCACATAGACAAATACATATTTAAAACCTGACTAACCATCCGCACAGGGTCTTGACCCCATGGACCAAAGTACCGAAGCGTCCTGCAGTTGCACACGCATTTGCTTGCATCTTTTTGGAAGTCCACATCTCCCCAGATGCTATACTGGATACCTGGAACAGGCAGGGCAGCAACCCAGCCCTGCGCTCGCTATAAAGCGTGAGCTCAAGGGCTAAAGTAATCCTACATAAACTTCTTATCTAATGGTACACCTTAACTTAAGAAGGACTGAACTCCAAAAAACGAGATTCCAACGCCCCGTTCACCTGCAGCACGTCCAGCCGGTCCCTAAGGCGACATAACCGGGAGACGGGAAGAAACAGCCGTGCACAGAAGTATGTTTCATAAGCCTGTGTTTCACAGGATGAAAAGGAAAACATCACCACGTTTAGATGGAGGAGGTCAAGAGCTCTGAATGTAAATAAATTTCTCATTCTTCCCCATGAGGACAGAGACCCCAGCAAGCCACACGCACGGCCCTCGCACGGTAGATACAATTATCATCCTTCTTCGTTACTTGGAGAAAGCAGGTCTTGGCAATCTAGGAAACTGATACCGGCTACCAAAGAGATTTGTGGAGGTTCAGGAGAGTGGAAGTTAAGGCACTGCAGAGGGAACTCAAGGGCAGCCGGGTCATAACATCCAGATTTGTATGAATTTGTTTTCAGCGCTTTGGATTCCACAGCCACCAAACACTTTGAAAGAGTCTCATTAAAAATTCAGTCCTCCTCTCACAAGCTTTGAGGGGAAAAGTAAAGAGCGACTGACTTTCCAAACTATTTTAAGACTTGGGTGAATTAATAAATACAGGTAAACAAGCCCAGGAAAGGGGAGGAGTGGGGGCAAGCCAGCGCCTGAGGGACTCCTTTCCTGGGTTCCCTGGATCGGTCACAGAGAAGCTAACAGGAATGTGAAACTTATGCTGTTGTTCTTATTCTGGTTATGTTTAAAGAGGATTCTTAAATTATTAGGGACCTCTTTGTGCAGACGGTGCCAACGGGTGTCAGCTTGCAGCACGGGGCCCAGGAGCCTTTCGCAGGTACGCGCCTACGGCAGCCGCCGCTCTCCTCAATGGCTCAATGTTTTCTGCTCGCCCCAACCTCATGCCTGCTGCGAGTGGCTCGGCGTGTTGTTGGAAGGAACTGGATCCCTCCCCTCCACCCACCCTGGAATGGCTTTAACGAGGAGTGTGGTTCCCAGTGGATATGGAAAAACTAACATCGGCGGCGGCTGCTGCTTGGAGGGAAAACGGACTCCTCGAAAAAAAAAAAAAATCAGGCGGCTATAAGGAGATGCAGGTAGGAGGCGCTTTGTACCCAGCCCTCGGCGAGGACCCGCACCGACCATTGCCCCATCCTCTGCGACCACGTCGGTACAATTTATGTGACGTGATACAACCATGTCACCATGTTCTGTGAGTCTGCGTGTGCTGGAGACTCCTCCTGTTACCTACCCCCACGTCTGTCCACAACACCCCACCAGGGACCAGCTTGCTGGTAACAGCATTTCTTCCTCAAAATCGAGCATTTTAAAAGAAACTTGCTGCCCCAATAGGCAGCCCATTCATAGTACCAAAATGGAAAAGGCAGGATGGAGTTGAGGAACATCTTGTGTTTCCTGAATCAAGAATTTCAGAAATGCCTCAGGGCAGTCATGGCTACTTGCTGCCTTGTTTGCCAATGTGCCCTGCCTGGAGTAGAAAAGAAAATTTTGGGAGGGGAGATAATAAAATACACAAGTCAACAACAGAAATACCTGGCTGCGGGCTTGGCTGCCTGTAGATATCTCAGGTGCCTTTAACTCCGGTTCTGCAGTGGACGAGACTCAACCCTATAGAGTCTCTTATTCAATTGCCAAGGGTCAGCGGAAGATGACAATAATCACATTGCTCAATGTCAGAGAGGAAAGGGGCTCCGGAGCTCCCAGGAGAGCCAGCAGAACCTGTAGAACCTGGAGGGTCCCCTTCCCTCTGTACGAGGGAATCCACGCAGGGGGCTGAGCCCTTGGCTGGAAAGGGGACGAAGAAACAGCATTCACCATCGAAATCGTGCACGTGGCAATCTGAGGGCAGGAACAAAAGTACCAGCGCAGACTCATTCCTGCTTTCAACCAGTGAGTTGGTTATCACTCACTGTTCAGAGGGAAGAGGGGAAAAGCTGTCCAGAGGCAGTCTGCATGTGTTTGCAATGAGGTGACAGAAACCCAAATGAAAGTAGAGCCAAAGCCTCCTACAGGGGTGTCCTGAATATTTTTCCAGCAGCAGTTGGGTGGCCCATTTGAGAAAGGAGAGATCAGGGCAATTCCCCTCATCAGCACTGTGCTGGGGGCCAGGAGAAGAGGACCTGTGGCTCTGCAGGTTTGAGAACCCTCTTGCAGAGGACACCACAATAACGTGAACCACAGCCAGCTTCCAAGGACCTCCAGAGACCAAGGACCCCCATTGTGGCTGGACTGCAGAAGAAGAAGAGCGATGGACACCCATCCCTGAAGAAGAGGAGAAGGAACCAAAAGGGCAGGGAACCCAACTGGAAGAGCTCTGGCCCAGCTGGAAGAGCAGGCTGGTAGGGTGGCTCTCCTAAGAAGCGCTGCTGTATTTTAAGTCCGGCTGCAGGGGGATGAAGAGGCTGTACAAGGCTCCTGTTTGGTCTGAGCAAGGTCTGTACTACGTGGTTGAGTGGGATAATACAAGAGGGGCACCGCGAGCGGGGTGGGAGTGGGCTGAGAGCAACGGGAAGCACAGGAGGAGGTCTGGCCCGAGCCAAGAGGAGCAGGAGGTAACCTGGTCCTGGGTGTTGGGCCAGGGGGTCAGAATGGGATTCACAGGTGAGCCGCCATGGCACAGCAGGACAAGGGATTGGATCCAGCTCTAGGAGAAGGAACCAAGGACCAAGCAAGCAGAGGGCTTCCCAAAGCCAGCTGGACGGAGATCAGAGACGAGGCGGGCCTCAATGGCAGTCCAGTTCCTCTGGTGCAAATCTCCCACCTCATGGATGCAATCCAGGTCCTGCAGAGCTAATGAAGCAATAACTTTTTCCAAAAACAAGAAATGTTGAGAACACCGGTGTACAGGGCTGCTGGAGAGCAAGGCAAAAGGCAACTGTAAGGTTTGCTTTGTCCAACAGCAATATCTGAATTTCATCTCTCACGACTTCTCCGTAAAAAAAAATTACAATGTCAAAGTCCAAATATAAAAACCCGCCGAGCAGTCTGGGCATAAACACCCCTAAAATGCCTGTGCACCCGGCCTCCTGCTACAGCGACTCAGCGTCCCCGCAAGCAACAGGATTCTGCTCTTCATTTTAAAAGGTTTTTGACCTTTTCTTATCCTTCAGTCATGCTGCGTCTCAGCCAGCCCTCACCATCGGGTAGGATGTCTGCTACTTAAATGGAAAACAGTAACTGCTGAATAGGAGCAGGAACTACTGAAAGAAATTCAGAATAACCGTGATTAAAAAAAAAAAAAGAAGTGTACGGATACAAATGAACTTTCCATCGTTCGTAAGATGAAACTAAACAACTAAATTCTAGGTATGTGATATTAATGTATTGTTATATTAAAGCATTATTATTTTTAAAGCAATATGAATATATTAGCTTATTATGGAGGAAACAGTGGCTGCTTATGGGGGGAAAAGGCAAGACTCTTGTACAGCAGTGAAAACACTCTTCCATATGGGATGGCTTCTGCTCCCATGGGAGCCCTTCTCCCACCACGGTGGGAGCGAGAAACCAACCCATGTGCACCAGCACCCGAGAAACCGTGCTGTGATCCAGCCCAAGACCTGGCACCCAACATCGGGGACAGTGGGGGGAAAGAGGGTGCCAGGGCACCAAATCTGCAACAGATAGGGACTGCTGATGAATGCTGGTTTAATGCTTTAATTTTAGGGTCTTCATGGCGAGCAAAATACGTTGCACAGTATTTTGCAGTGAGGAGAGGAGAGGAGAGGAGAGGAGAGGAGAGGAGAGGAGAGGAGAG
>JADKXX010004758.1:0-120262 GCA_017310255.1 Butorides virescens | reverse complement strand
GCGCAGGCGGGAGGGCAGCCAGCCAGGCTCCTACTCCCTGTTTTAGCAGCCTGAAACAACGCATTAGGTGGGCAAGATTTGTCATTCTCCAGCAGCAATTCTGAATACAGGAACCTACAGGAAAATGTCGCAAAAACCCACTAGGATTAAAAAATCCCCCACACACATCCACCCCCTGCCAAACACTGGGAAACAAGTTCAGGATTGCGACTGCACCCCTTGGCGTAAAATTCATTGAGAGGGAAATTACGCAAACAAAGGAAGGGCTCGGCTCTGGGCGGGTGGCACTGGTGTCAGGATTTCGGGTGTTGGTGTTTCAAGGGGGGCTCAGCTCCACCTCCTGATGCCGCAGATGAGGAGGGAGACACAGGCAGAGATCCTCCCCATCTGAACACCCTCTGGGATCAGCTCCTTGCCAGGGTCAGCAGGAGAGGACAGTGCACAGTGCATGGGATCTACTGGCTCATATACACTTAAAAAACAGACAACTGTTGTGACATTATGCCAAAATACATTTTTCTAATATCCCTGATGTAAAATTGTTAAGCATAAATTCTAGACAGAAATTATCACAGTGGCATGAGCTTTGAATTCTAAAAATAACATCCTAAATTTTTATTTCCATTTTTTTGTAAGAACTTCCCGCTACGTTTTACTCGGGGAATTTTTCAGATGTGCTAGGAACCTGCAAAAAGGGAGAATTACACGTGGATCGGGCCTGTGAACAAAACACAGACGGGTGCACGAGCAGTGATAATAGACTTACTGGCAAGCTCCTAGTTGTCTGGGAAAGGGTTAATTCTAGCAACATTGGAGCTTTATTGTGTGCGCAGCCAGAATTAGCTTACACTACAAAATGAAACACCGTGAAACCTGTACTGCATTAAGGGTAGTGGAACTACATAATAATTTATGAACTGGACTATGGTTTACACCACAGACAAACAATCGCGAAGCAGGAGGTCTTAGGAAGCCGAAGGTTAAAGGTGATTGCGTATTACCTGAACTTCCCTTCAATAACTCAACACATGACTATTAGCCTGGTTTATCTGGCTCTATTAAGAAGAGCTGATGAAAACTTTTAATCTGCTTCCAAATAGCTCCAGGCATTGGGTAGATATTAGCTTGTTTTGTTGGGAGCACTGAAATAAAACACAAACTGGGGAGCTCCGTTCCCCAGCCCTCATTAGGACGCCAAGAGCCGAGCGGACGCTGGGCGAAGGGTGACGCAGCCCTGCCCGCAGCCCTGCCCGCACTCCTGCCCGTGCAGGCAGCGCTTGCCACGCACACCAGGCGGGCACCGTCCCACGCACGTGTCCCCACTCCAGGTCAAACTGAGCATTTGGCACCAGGAGCCCTTCTGCTCTGGGAACGTTTCACGGCTTTAATCGCACCCTCTGTTTATTATGCTCACAAATGTTATTTCAAGCGGTTTCCCCCCTCACTTTACCTGTCCTGCCGCCGGCCATCTCCGATCCGCACATTGCACCCCAAGGAGCCCTTGGAAAGATGCTCCTGGAAGGAAACCTCAATCATAAACTACCACCATCTCACCCCAAGTGCCAAATTACTCCGTACCCTAAATCAGGATGACCAACTCCTGCGTGCTCAGCGATGCCCTTCTCGGCACCTGGACGCCAGCTCTGCTCCGAGCGGCACTTGCCCTAAGGAGCCCCAGGAGCTGCCCCTGCGCCCCTCCCGCTCCCAGAGCATCCCCTGCTGCATACAGGTCCCCCTTCTTCACCGCCCTCGGGACACGGGAAGCCAGCACCGAACACCGAGCAGATTCAACATGCTTTGCCCCAAAATAGCATGACTTTGGCTGACAATAAAGAATGACCTTACGGTCGAGCCAACAAAGTTTCCGAAAATAATCCTTCATGGGTTTTATGCGATAGCAGCTGTAAGCATTTCAAAGCACCAGCATTAACGGGGAGGGTTTCCCTCGCTCCTTTTTAGCTTGGCAACGCTACAGTTAAACAATAGGTTCCGTTTCTGGAGTAAAAGCTGTAGTAGACAGCTACTGCTTTATTGTTTTGTGCATTTGTTTTGCTCTAGTGCCCATAGGGCTGAAACAAAGTCAGGGCCCTGCCCCAAGGAGTTTACACTCTTAATTAACATTAATTAAGGTAGCAGCTCCCTATAGCTCCAGCCCCCGTGACTGCTGTTTCTCTTACGCATCCAAAAGGCAGTGGAGTCCCCAGAAATCTCATCCACTTATGCAGGCTGAGTTGGGGTCTGGGGACCTCCTGGCTATTGCTGCTCCCGGGACACGCCGGGGCAGAAGCCCTGAGAGGGACCAGGCTTGGGAAGGACCCCAGTGCTGCCGACGTCCCTTGCTGTCTCGCCTGCGGGCCCCACGCCGGGATGGCAGAGCAGGGCAGCAGAGGTGCCAGCACGTCCTTCCCACAGCAGAGGCGACTGCAACTAATTCCCCCGAGTCAAACACGCCATGGCTCCAACGGTGTGCCCGTACGGCACCGCTGTGCCCAGCTGGGGCTCCTGCCGGCGCGGTACGACCGGGGAGAAGGGCGATGACGCTGCATGTTTGCTACAAAATCCAGCGGGGTGGGAAGACACAGGCATGTGCGTGCTATGGGGGGCCCCTGTGCTGCACAGCGAAGCTGAGTTTGCAGACCCATGAGATGTTTCAGGTGATCTTTAAGGCGGGCAGCACTGTAGGACAGGATGAGAGGAAATGGCCTCAAGTTGTGCCATGTTGGTTTAGGTTGGACACTGGGAAAAATTCCTTCCCCGAAAGGGCTGTCAGGCACTGGAAGGGGCTGCCCAGGGAAGGGGTCGAGTCCCCACCCCTGGGGGTATTTAAAAGCCGGGCAGATGAGGTGCTTAGGGACAGGGTTTAGTGGTGGGATGGCAGGGTTAGGGGAATGGTTGGGCTTGGTGAGCTTAAAGGGCTTTTCCAACCCAAACGATTCCATGATTCCATGATTCGAGACAAGGAATGATCTGGAGAAGCTGAGCAATGAGCCAGGGAGAAGGAAAAGGGATCTCACAAACTCCATCAACCCGACAGCCTCGTCTCACCCAAAAGCTGTTGACGCTTCTCGTTTCTTCAGAAGCCGCCGCCATGCCCGCCTCTCCCCGGCAGCTCGGCCATTCGGTTCAGCACCCGCTGCACCGCTCCAACGTGCCCCCGTCGCCCTGTGCCCGGACATCCCAGCGCATCGCTTTTAAACAAACAAGGCTGGAATTAACCCAACGCATCCCCACGCCCTGTAGCTCCAGCTAACTTTGTGTGCATGTGTGTGCATATTAAAAGAAAATAAACAGAACTAAATTGGAAATCCTGGAAACGGATTATTTATTTATTTGCACTGCAGAGGCATCTACTGCCCTAAAGCCTCTACAAACTGAAGCAACTGTTTAAGAAGGACAAATTTGGGATGTTTAAGTAATTTCTAACAGAAATAAACAGTGTGGGTCCAAAGCAGAGTGAAAATATTGAGCAATCACCAAAATCTGTCAAATCAAACCTAACAAATGAAAGGCCTTCAAGATAGGCACTGCACATTCTCAGGGTTGCTGGGCCTACACTTCAGCCCGGCAGATTATTTACCTTTCCAGCCAAATCCATCATCCCCCTGACATTCCCAGCAAACACAAACAAGGAAACCAAGCTTTGTTGCTGCGTTTTAGGGCGAGCAATAACAAAGCCGGCTCACTTCAGAGGGAGATGAAGGAGTCTGTGCTTTACCTGCTCCGGTCCAGCCCCGGCAGCCCCTCTGCACGTGATGCTTTCTAAACAGCTCCGGAAAATGGGAATCAAGACACAAGGACAAAATACTCTGCTAGCCTCCGGTCACACCTGACATAACACAGCCTTTCCTTGTCCCCAGGACAGTAAATAGCCTTTGATCACGGCAGCCACCCCACCGGGACAGACACCTGCCAGCGCCCGGGGCCTCGATGGCCCAGCGAGCAGGGGGCGATGCAGGATGGGACCACCAGCAAACCCTCTGGGATCTCCAGTTCCACAGAGGTTTTCTGGAATGGGCTGGCACAGACAGGGCAGGAACATCAGGAGAAGGAGTTATTTTCTTCATCCCGCTTTGCTCGGCGCGGCTGAGCACACCCCCCTGCCCCATCCCAGACACAAGAGGTACAGCACAAACCTTACCTTCCTCTTCAAACTGTGGGACACCAACTAAATTTGGATTAACCTGTGCTACTTAGTTAGCACAAGTCAAGTAATAACTCTATTTGCTTGGTTTCCAGGCAAGGCTGATGAGGACAAAGAGGTCCCTGCTGTCTGCAGCCCCCGGGGACCTGCACCTCAGATGACCACAATGGCCCCAGGGATGTGCAGCCTCCATGGCTTGGGGGGTCCCCTCTGTGCTCACCGCCAGCACCACCAGCCCCTCGGCACTGCCAAACCCCTTGGTGACCACAGAGAAGGTACTGGGGGACGGCAGATGGGAAGGCAAGGAGAGACAGGGCCAGAGCACGCCGTATTTCTAAGGGCACAGACCACAGAAGCTCTACAATACACCCCTTGGTGCTTAAAACAGACGTAAGCCCAAAGGGCACGTGTATTTTTAATTTAATAACTAGCCTCGCAGGTATAAACAAGGTGGGAAAGGCAAGGGAGGCCTTCAGCTGCTTTCCCTTACAAACAAGGCTGCAAGGCTCAAAACATCCCCCCACCCCATGCTGTTGACAAAACATTATTTATTTGTGTGTGCGCGCGTTGGAGCTCAGTGGGAGAGCAGGGGTTTGGGGGAGCAGTGGGCAGAGCGGGCTGTCCAGCAGCCCCACGCGGGGTGACGGAGAGTGTCCTGCAAAAATCACCCACGCTCCGTGGTGGAGCATGGACAGACACTGCAGCACAGCCACACGCACACCGCTGACGCCGGCCCCAAACACCTGTGACTGAAGGTGGCCATCACCTTAAAGAAGAACAAGAATAAGCTTTGCTTGAAGGAGAGAAACACCCAGTGCCCTCCAGGGACTGGGCTAATTTGGCAGGAAGGTGCCCAGGTACAGCAACGGCAGGAGCCCTACGAGAGTTAAGATGAGTCTCCCAGGACTTTTGGGCCATGCTGATTTGTTCCACCTGGAAAAATCAGTTCAAGCAGCTTGACCGGTTCAGAAGCACTTGTGCCCTCTCCTGGTGGTGCGGTTGACACACCAGAAGGACGGGATGACATCCAGAGGGACCTGGACAGGCTGGAGAGGTGGGCCTGTGTGAACCTCATGAGGTTCAACAAGGCCAAGTGCAAGGTCCTGCACCTGGGACGGGGTAACCCCCAGTATCAATACAGGCTGGGGGGAGAAAGGATCAAGAGCAGCCCTGCCGAGAGGGACTTGGGGGTGCTGGTGGATACAAAGCTGGACATGAGCCGGCAATGTGCCCTGGCAGCCCAGAAGGCCAACCGTACTCTGGGCTGCATCAGGAGGAGCGTGGCCAGCAGGTCGAGGGAGGTAATTCTGCCCCTCTACTCAGCTCTGGTGAGACCTCACCTGGAGTATTGCGTCCAGCTCTGGAGCCCTCAGCACAAGAAGGACATGGAACTGTTGGAGCGGGTCCAGAAGAGGGCTACAAAAATGATCCAAGGGCTGGAGCACCTCTCCTACGAGGACAGGCTGAGAGAGTTGGGGGTGTTCAGTCTGGAGAAAAGAAGGCTGCGGGGAGACCTGATTACGGCCTTTCAATACCTAAAGGGGGCCTATAGGAAAGATGGGGAAAATCTTTTTAGTAGGGCCAGCTGTGTTAGGACAAGGGGTAATGGTTTTAAACTAAATCAGGGTAGGTTTAGGCTAGATATAAGAAAAAAATTCTTTACAATGAGGGTGGTAAAACACTGGAACAGGTTGCCCAGAGAGGTAGTGGAGGTCCCATCCCTGGAAACATTCAAGGCCAGGTTGGATGGGGCTCTGAGCAGCCTGATCTAGTTAGCAGTGTCCCTGCTGACTGCAGGGGGGTTGGACTAGATGACCTCTAGTGGTCCCTTCCAACCCAAAACATTCTATGATTCTATGATTCTATGAAAAAAATCCAAGTTTTTACACAAGAGAACAATCACGTTCCCTTGTCCTTCAGCCGTGCGTTTGACAACAAAACCAGGAAATACTTTGGTGATTAAAATAATGAATTCCTCCTCCAAAACATGGGATAGCCAAGGTGCAAGGGAGACGCATGCACGGCCAGGCAGGAGCACGTTCCCCTGCCTACTCCCCCAAAGCAGTACCGAGCCCGAGGTGCACGCTCCTGCCCTGGTCTCCCGGCCATCGAGGGTCTGACACCAAGCCCTGGTGCCTCCCTTGTACATGCAGTCCTTCGCCTTCTGCTAAAATACGCAGGTGGTATTCCTACGACAGATGCAGACTGCTGCCTGATATACTTAATTTCGCCTGTCCGTCTGTCTCCGCTTGTCCATCTGCACGCCATTTACTCCACCAACTCTTTACTCCCTACCTGAACAGCACGGGGTGCAACTGCATCTGAACCCCAAGCCAGGGCTTTGCAGCACTTTCCCATGCTAGGAATCTCAAGGAATAATATCCTCCCAGTGCAGATCTGAAATCCTCGCCTGCAAAGCCACAGGACCACCTAGAGTCTGCTCCTGCCGCCGAGCCACTGAGCCGGGCACGGGGAAGGGTTTGCTGCGGCTTTCAGCTGCGGCCAAGAACGAAACCCACACCGCAACGCCCGAGGAGAGGAAGGAAAGAGAGAGAAAGGAGGAAAGGCGAGTTACGGATTTCACACCTGGAATATGTTTAGGAAATGTAGTTAAAACAACTCTTGATCCCCGTTACTAAACTGATACAGTAGTTTGAAAATCTTGCCCCCCTTGCTCCACTCTCAAAGCAATTTTTCCAAGGGAAAGCAGCGATGAAGAGGAGCAGCATGAGCATGGTCTGGAAGTGCTAAAGCAGCCGGGACTGATCCTGCCCAGGTGCTGGCAAGGAGGCAGCTTCGGCAAAGCCATCTCAGCCCTTTGCTCCCATCCACTCGGGAAAAAAACCCAGAGATTTCCCTGGGAAAGCGGGCACAAGGCAGCTGCAGCGCAGGGAAAACCACACAGCAAGGAAACAGGGCGGATGGCAAAAAACAAAAAGAGCCCAAGGAAAGAGGGAGAAATAACAGACACTGGCAAGTTTGGAACTGCTGCAAAGAAAGCCAACAGAGGAGGGGAAAAGTTAAGCACGGGGTTGTGAATTATTAATTACACTGAAAAGAGAGGGATTTATAAATGAAAGGAATATGGGGAAATACACATTTTACTAGCTGGAAGGTTTGTTCTTAGCTTTACACGGATCTAGTTTAAAAATACCAGGAAAGCAGCGTGGCAGAGCAAGCTGACACAGCAGGAGGATGGTGCAAGAGTTAAAGCGCCAGAGAGCAGCAACCGAGCCCCGGGTGCCAGGCACAGAGACAGGGAGAAGGTGGGGAAACGGGCGCCTGGTGACCAGAAGAGAAAGGATCCTATTTTCCTTCCAACATCCCTAAAAACAGAAATCCAAGTGCAAGTGAAGGGCTGCAGAAAGCCATTCTCATCACACAACACCGGTGAATTTAGCAGCATCGCTGTTCATTTATGCCGATGGAAGAAGAGGAACAGCTGGGAGAAACGGGAGCAAACGCACGTGCTCAGCAGGAGTAAAAGCACACGGGGGTGCGGGTGCAATTGAAGGAGTTCAGGGTTTATCGGGGCAATGGACATTCCCGTCCTTCCGGCAGACCTACGCGTGGTCTCAGCTCCCGCGCTTCTGGGATTGGGGCTGGGCTTCACTGGGGGAGCAGCCCACACCCCCAGCACCTCAACACAGCGTTGTGGAAAGCAAAATCCACTAAAAAAAGAAGTAAAAAATAAAGCAAACCCCTCTATAACCCCCCCATAAGCTTTAAAGACAAAAAAGAAAAAGGAATGAAAGTTGACCAATTCGTGTTCGATTCTGGGGTTTTAAATCCTCCGGGATATAAACCCAGCCCCACCTCTCTCCCTTTAAAGCCGCATGTAATCTTCAGGCAGGTAAGAAAATAAGCGCTCAGTTAGAGCTATTGTAACTCCACAATTGTTTAGACATATTTGTCTAAATAAAATAAAGGGCTTAATTAGCAGTATCATCAAAATGAAAGGCATATTTGAATAAACATGCTGCTGCTTCAGTCAAAAGCAATTAACGTTTTACTTGATAAGAGCAATCCCGGCTGGATGCAGATGTTTTTAATAATGCAAATATTTTTCCTACTTATAATAATTAAAACCACTTCTTTATTTTTTTTTTTTAAAGAAATTCTGCAAGGACTGGTACTGAGATCAATCAATTCCTGGCATTCACCCCCAGGAACCATACCAGCCCTGGTGAAGGGATTTTAGACAGCAACTGAACTGTCCTCACATCCACTCCTATCCGTCCTGAGGACTTAAATATTTTTGCATCCCTCTTTACTGAAATAAATAAAACCGGGCACCGCCAGACCACCCGCCGCAAAGCCACGTCCCATTCTGTGCCCCAAAACTCTTTAAATAGCAGTGGAAACGGAGTCTGTGCATCCTAGTTTTGCCCATGAAGATCTGGAATTCTGTTCTCTTACCCTACTACATGTCAAGAACCACAGGCAGCTCTGAGGTAAAATAATAATAAAATAAAATAAAATAAAATAAAGCATATTCCAGCTCAGCTGTCCCCTCCACATGGGCCCAGGGCTAGGATGGGCCTCGTCAGAGTAGACCTACATAGTAACAACATAAAACCAAAATAAAGAAGAACAGAGACAGGCACCCATCTGCTGAAGTGAGAGAAGGAAGGTGCAGATCACACAGATGCATGGTGAAAATTAAACATGTTGTGCCCGAATCCAGGAACGGGGGCTGTGAAACCGCTCCACGTCAGATAAAACAGAAGAGTCAAATTCAGTAATTCTTCCCCCATTAACAGATGCAGCCATCAAGAAGCTACAGGAGACAGGCTACGCCGGTCTCCTTGTTAGAGTCCGAACGCAATAACCCGGTTTCCTGATCCTACCCACTAAAGAAAAATGAGTGGAATTTATGGATAACTTTTGAATGTAATTAAAACAGGGTCTCTCAGCTCTTAATTCTGTCCTTCGCAGGGTGGGCTGCTGTGGCACGGGAGAGCGGGGCCTGATCCAGACGCCGCCGCAGCCTGGGTGCTGCCCTCCCACCGGACCAGGCTCTGCTCTTCGGAGCTTGGGGTTTGGTCTCATGGTGAGGGGTGAACCCCCTGGAAGGGGGACCAGCTGGCCACCGCTCACCCCACAACCTCCACGAGCCAGAAACAACCCCCTGGCACGCGTTCAAAACCAAGAAAAAAAGATGACTACAAGTTCCAGACACAGAGGGGAAAGCAACGGTACGGGCAACACGCATCCCGCTGCCTGCAGCATCCCCGCCCCAGTCCTCAGCGTGGGGCGCTGGGAAGCTGCTGGGAAGTCGCTGGGTCCCCTCTAGCTCAGCTTCACCCCACATCAGAGGCACGGGCACCCGTGCAAGATTGCTCCTGTCCCCGCTGCTTCTTTTTTGCTCTGGTTAATGAAACTTCAGCATCACAACTGGAGCAATGCGGGCATCAGAATTAAAGTCTCCATCTGTCATCCCCACGCTAATATTGTTCGCAGTCCGGCTCTTGGAATTTTACGTCTGCAGTAATGAAGGAAGCTGCTGGGAAAGCATTCAAGAATTCCCTGAAGAGCGGGTTAATGAACCCTCCTCTACAGAGGCGCCTTAGAAAGGGTGGCTCTGCAAAGCAGGAATCATGCGTTAAACCACCTCACCATTAGGCATAAACAGAACCATTTACTTTTTGTAAGCATTTACTTTTTGTTTGGCCTCCCGCGTTTCACATTGGCCTGCGCCGACGCTGCTTGCAGGTTCTGCAACTTGGAGCAATCACACGCAGAAATGCTGCCCGAGGAGGTGCCGGGCGCTGGCACCCACGGCCACCACGTCACCCCCTGCAGACCCCCCCAGTGAAGCAGCACCTTCCCCTGCCCTGCAGACCAGAGGCACAACTGCAGCCTTTACAGACGCAAGCATCAAGCAAAACTTCCAGATAGCAGCACATAAAAGTAGGAGCTGACTCTCCGTGGTGCAAGGGCAAGGGTGAACAGGTAAATCGCTGTAAAAATGCATCCCTTTTTGCAGTGTGGATTGAGACAGCTGGCAGCACCGCAGTCCATGAGTATATAAAGAGAAGAATGTAAAAGAGCACATTTCCCAATATAGTTGAAAAAGAAACAATTTGCTTCAGTTCATAAATCGTGTGGGTATCTTTTATGACCACCTTTCTACAGGGCATGAGGTCTGTGACCAAATATTTTATAGATGTTACAAAGGGATGAGTGACCTCCCTGCTTTTCCAAACTACAGACGCAACTGAACGTTATTAAAGTTTGCAAAAATAGGGAAACGCATCTGTCCCTGGGATGTTACAAACAGCAACCGCTCCGGCCCTAACATTTTACCTGTCCTGCAGACACTGAACAGGCCTTCAAAACACGTGGCTCGTCATTTTTAATCGTGACCGTCTCTCTTGCCTCTGGGAATATGTACGAATTTGAGCTCCCATTCTACCACCAGCACAGGAACACTGCAGTGCTTCACAGGGCGGACACTTCTCAAATGCTGTTTACATTTGATTTGATCAGTCCTGTGTAATAAAAAAAACCCACCTGGCACGTGAATAGGTGCAGCTGAGCAGCCCAAGAAGCATAACAGCGCACACACAGCGGGCCCGACCAAAGGAGAAGCAAAGCAAAGCAAAGCAGCTACTCTCTGAAGTCAAATGGCAAAATGCCCGTCTCGTGTCGAATGCCAATGCAAAATACTTGCTGGTTCCTCCAGCAGTTTATTATTAGCGATGAAGTCCCCCGAGGTCTCTCTGAAGTCGTTTTTCTGCTACCAGGCTCAGTCCGGCAGAAAACAATAGAGATCTTGCAGCTCAGATGACATGTGAAGATGAATAACAGGAAGGTGAATAAGAACGGTGCTCGCAACAGGCTCTGAAAAACAATTCCAATTACACAATCCCCTCTTCGAAAAGTCGTATTTTTGCCTAATGCGAAGCGACTGTGGAAAACTCTTGTGACCATGAACAAACACAACCGCTGACCAGGCTGCGGGCAGGCTGGAAGCCCGGGGCCGCCTGACAACACGCTGCCGGGCTGTCTGCCCCCTCTGCTCGCACTCGGCTTTGCTAGGATGGACAGGTCTTTGCCGTACAGCTACCCGTGCCTACTTGTCCTGTTCCCCCTCTCTACACGGTGCCTCTGGGCCCGCCACAAGTTCGCATTGCAACGGCGGTGGTCGCTCGGAACAAGCTGAGGGCGGCGCAAGGAGCAAACAGAAGAACGCTGCACTTAGACCAGTGACTTTCAGCTAAAAATATTTCATTGAAAAGATGTTAAATGAACCACAATAAGACCATTTCTGAGGAACAGACCTTCAGAGAGTCCAACCTGGAGCTCCCTGATGCTGCGTGTCTCCCACCCCTGTTCCCTGGCCGTTCATCCCATCTCTTGCACAGAAGGGAGAACGGAGCTCCAAAAGCCAATTCACCATCGCAGGAGGACCTCAGGTTACTGGAACTGACCTCAGGAGCACCATGGCTATGGAGCAACCTGGTCTGTTGGCAGTGTCAGATAAAACACAGGGCAGCTGAGCCACCATTTCACATCAAGGAAGCTCCTTCGATGCCATGACAGACTACTGGGAACGATCCTCTCCTAACAAATATTCCAAACCCTTGCTCAACAGCCTCCAAGGAAAATCTGATGAGACAGTACTGCCACACCTCATTACCAAACATTAACATCTCTGCTGGGGATAGAACAAGCACGAGCCCAAAATTACCAACGGTACCTCCAGACACCAAACTTCTAACTTCGGAAGGAGAAACTATGAAGGTAACCAGACAGGCATCAAAAAACATTTCAGGCCATTTAGTAGCCCAAAATCTTTCATTGAGCAGCATGACTATCTTGTTTGCTTTTGGAAAAAGGGTCGTGCCATGCTGAAGAAACCGTCAACGTGGGTTGCTTGAATGTTACAAAGCTTTCATTTGAGGTCTGGCTTTTATTTAAACTGCAAAGCTCAGGGGATTCTCCAGGACCACAGAAAATTATTTTGAGAAAGTACACTGAAGTCATGCTGCTGAAAAAGCAGGGAACCATACTTCGGGCCGGAGCCCAGACTTTCAGGGAGCGCAGACAAGAGCTGAACTGTAATCCAGCCGCGCTTCGACAGCACTGGCCAGCGACTTCACCTGGGCTCTCTAGGTGTTTGCTCCAGTTTAATGGGTAACTGTATGGCACTGACATTGTTCACTCTTTTAACAGGGCTCTTTCCAAAGCAATTACTCATTTATAAGGGCTATAATGTTTTATACCATATGTTTTGGTGCGGTACCCAGCAGAGCGTACTCCTGGCAGGGTGCCTGCTTGCGTTCGGCAGGATGGCTCCGAAGACGGGCTCGAGGGGTTCCAGTGAGGCTCCGCTGACATCCCCGCGGATCTTCTCCCTGCTGAGCTCCAGGGGAACTCCCATTGATGCTAAACTTTTAGTTCGCCCACTGCACGTTTCCAAAATGTGATAAGACTTAATTATTTTTTTGTTTTTTCCTGTGGGCTGCGGCACGCCTATTCACACAATTAGGTCCTTAACGAATTCTTTCAGATCAGAGGCATGGGTCCTCACCACTCAACAACAGACCGTGCTGAAACTTATGAAAGAAAAAAGGCCAAGTATGGCAAAAATCCAAGCATGAAGCATTTCACCTGAAATAAGAGCATAAATGGAAGCAAGCTATACCTGATGGTGTTGGGCTTCAGCCATATCTATTAATACTAATGGGAACCGCACAACCTAACGTTATTAGGGGCAGGTTAAGGCAGGACTCGCATAGTCGTAACACAAAAATTATCTTCTGAGAGGGGTTTGATGAAGTTCCAAACTGACTGACTGCTCTCTGCATTTGCTGTCCTGCAGACATCCCGAAACGTGGGCGTCCCCATGTCCCACCCTCCCTGCCCACTGTTATGGCAGGGCTCAGCTGGGGACAGCGGCGTGACAGCGTTTTGTCGCACAGAGCCATCCGCTATGGCCTATATGAACCCCCTTATTTACCACGCTCGGGATGGGCTTTGCCGCTTGCTGGAAATCAAAGGAAAGAATGCAAGGGTAAAAATAAATAAAATCATCCTGCAACTTGATTTAATTCTGGTTGGGACTAGGGAAGTTCATAGTATCACAGAATCGTTCAGGTTGGAAAAGCCCTTTAAGCTCACCAAGCCCAACCGTTCCCCTAACCCTCCCATCCCACCACTAAACCCTGGCCCTAAGCACCTCGGCTGCCCGGCTTTTAAATCCCCCCAGGGATGTCACTTTATGAATCCCCCCCTTTGGTCGATCCATCTGCACACGCTGCTCTGGCTGGTGATCAGGGCAGCGCTCCCTCCTCTCTCTTCCCCCTCTGCCTGAAATTGCATTTAGAAACACAAATAATAATAATAAAACATAATAAAAATGTCACTAGACAAAGCAAATAAACTAACTACAAAACTGCTCGCTGATATTTTGTACAAACTCCTATAAAATTAACTTTTACAACTTTTACTGGCAACTTCAGCCTTGGTCGAAATTATTCTCCGATTAGAGTGCCCATATATCTCAGGGCAGCCAGTGACCCTCATCCAATTACGTTAAGAAAGAGTTTGCACACATCCAGGCCTTGCAATTAAAACCGGGGTAACACACGCCCCGCTCCCAGGGCAGAAATGTCTCCCCTATGATTTCTGATGTATGACTTGGAACAGGGTAGAAAAGATTTGCTCTTTTAATCCACCCACTAAAATCAATCACGCGCAAACTTTAACAGTCAGGGAGGGTGTCGTGAGGGGGGGTTGCTGGGGTTTTGTTTGTTGTTTTTTTTTTTTTAAACGCATACACACAAAAAATAAAAAATAAAAATAAAAAAACCCTCAACATGCACATTGCTGGCTTTAATTTCCTTGAGTAAACAGTGTGTTGCAGCCATGTTGCGGAGGGCTGGGGAAGAGGACGCATACCTGAAATTTAGGCTCATTACTGCTCTATGAAATATGTCTCCAACCTCAGCCCCGGCTCGGCTGGCTGTTGGGTTTAAACATGAATTACTCCAGTTACTCTATCAAAAGTGTCAGTACACAAGCGGCCATGGAGTTTAATTAGCCTGGCCCGCTTGCAACAACATTGCGTTGAACAGTAAAATAAGATTATGCTCACGCTGAGCAGATTTAGCTTAAACAGCCCCAAAAGTATTAAAAGGGTAGTAGGGTGAGGGCTGACTGCAAGCGTACAACTGGAACAGATTATAGTCAGGTTCCCAGACTGCACTAGTAGGTTGGCTGCGGGGGAACGGGTTTTTGCTGGATTTACCCCTCTTTAAGGTTACCCACGTTAACATTGGGGTGGCTGCAGGAGCTCCCCGTGCAGCAGAGCACGTTTCCGACAGCACGTGGCCATTGGGAACAGGGTGCCCGCTCCCAGAGGATGCTCAGCGATTGGGAATGCCCTGCTCAACACCTTCCCTTACGGGGATTGGAGGCGACCCCGGCCAGCGTGGCCGCGCCTGCGGACCAGCATCCCCATATTTATTATATTGGTCTAATTCTTGTCTTTGAGCGATCAGTGACAGCTTGGTGGAACAGCTGGTGGATTAGTTTCCGCAACACACTTCCCATCCTGATTTATTTCGGGGCTGATGGACACATTCCTCACCTGCCAGCAGCTCCGCTCCTCAGCTGCGGATCCCCACGCAAAAGGGGGTGTCGGGTGGGGAGGCTCATGCGCGCGCTGCGAGGGCAGGACCCGGTCCCAGACGATTGGGAAGCACAAATTAAATGTAAAAATCTAGAAGGGCCTTGAATCTGTTGATGGTTAATTATTTAAAATTATCATCTTAGAATATAAAATGTAATATAAATTATATAAAATACGGTTATGTAAAACACAATTGTATTTTCAAGGTTAACAGCTATTGTCTGTAGACTTGAATTCGCTGGGAAAAAATTGAAGTGACTGAACAGAAAAAAGGCAGAAAACCCCAACACTGGAGAAATCCAGACTCACTCCTGACAGTACTCTTGAAAGCCATAGCTCGGTCAACAGATGCAGAGCAACACAGTGTCGATCATCACAAAAAAAGGATGGAAGTGGCTACAAAAAGCACATCTAAAGAGAAACTGGTATGGCCCAAATTAAAAAGCACGGCAGAGGAGGCCCCTGGAAAAGGATTGGCTCTATCTACCAGCCCACAGAGGTCTGGAAATCCACGGCATCAGCTTGGATGTTAAGAATCGAACAACCAGGGTAACGCTACTGCTACGGCTGTGGATTTTAGAGGCATTAGGGGTAATGTAAAGGAGCCAAAGAGGAAGCGACGCTGAAAAGAGATGTTAGGAAATCCTCCCATCTAAAGAATTTGAAAGGACAGGCAGGGAAAGGGGAAGAGAAGTGTGAAAATAAGAGAGGGAGGAAAAGGCCCCGTGATGCCCTCAGGTATTTCATGTGCGGATCCTGCCCGGGCAGCCGTCGGCCGTGATGCACAAAGGGGTCCTTCTTCAGGGGGGAGAGAAAGCCATGCAGAACATTCACCATAGCTAATTAATTTAGGACCCTCAATTACAACTAGGATCTTGTGACACTGCTTTATTTGTAGCCTTTTTTTTTTCTTTTTTTTTTAATAAACAAAAAGCAGATAAGAAGCGTGACACCTTTAATGGCTTTACAATGGCTTTCCTGCCCGCGCCGCATGCCTCGGGGACCTGTCAGAGAGCGTCCCATGCCGAAAGCCCTGTCCCTGCAGCCACCTCCCGCCCCTAATCCAATCATCACTGTGCCAGCTTGCTACCCAGGAACATCCTCCAGAAAAGCACTAGAGACGGAATTACTTCAAATATCAAAGGGCAGACAATCTCCTATTTAATTTTAAAACAGGACTTGCTTTCTCGGTCTTTGCATTTGGGTAGGAGATGCCCAGTGTTACTGGACAAAAAACAGAGGAATAAACAACGCTGTTTTTTTTTTTAAACCGCAAAGGGAAAACGCTGTTGTGTATACACCGCAATACGGACAGATTTACATGCTAACAGCCGCATTAGAATAATACAGCTCTGGCACAAACTCACAAAAAGCAACGCAATTCAGAGTTTCCTGCAAATGTGTCGACGGGGAGTTGGGGACCTTCACGCAAGAGCCAAACTCACCGAAGGCAAATGCTACAAAACCTTGATAACCTTTGGGGTGAAGCCCTCTGGGGCAAACCCAAGCTGCTCCCCCCTCCTCCACTTGCTGTTCTCGCAGACACCCGCGCCCATGAAAGCCGCCCCTCCGCATGTGCAGTTAACCACATGTCTACGGGGAATAATGTGATCATTCTTCCACCCACCTCAACCCTCCCACGAGATAGCCCAGGGCACTATCCTTCCACAGAAACTGCACAATTTTAGTTTAAAGGAACAAAGGACATTCTTTGAGCGAGGAGACTGGAAATCAGCATTTAAAGCCAAGAGTTTTACCCCACAGCATTTATATCAAGGGGGTAACTCCATGGAGCAGCACATCATAAAGATCACAATCAACCGTATTTTCTAATACAGAGCATGTTCATGGTTTGACAGTTGTCAGACCTGAGCTTGCCTCTAACAAATCAACTTTTGCAGTTTGGATGCTACCCCGGGCACCCCCGGGGAAGGTGAACCCATCGTCTGTCCCCAGGTCCAAAAGTCAAGACTTCCCCTAACTGGGCTTGAGTCCCTCTCACACACAGAGGACAGCAATACAAGCTAATTTTGCAGTTGAAGTATGCATGTAAACCTGTTTGAGATTTCCACCTCGCATCTCGCGCTCAATCCAGAAACCCATGCCAAGCAGAAGAGAAACATGAAGCTTCCAAGGAAACTTAGAACAAAAGTGCCTCGCTTTACACAAGCCCTTGGTTTAGCACAACAAAACAAGTCAATGGAGGCCTTACTTTCTCCAAAACGAAGGGTTTGGGATACTCCAGTACGATAGGGAAGCACTAGATGGCACGCCTAGAGACAGCCGAAGCCAACGGCACTACAACGTATGAAGCAGCCCGATCTCTGGACCCAGGCCACGGTCTGATCCAGGGGGTAGCTCCTGGGTGCATCTGCTGAATGCCTCAAACCGTATTAGCTTCCTCCCCAGTGTCCTCTCCTGGGATGCAGATCTCCTGCATGCAGCAAACAGTGCCAAAAGCCACGAGAGCTGTGCCATCAGGAGCTGAAGCTCCAAAGCCTGGTTTCCTACAGATCTGCCTCTGTGCGTCCTCCTCTTCCACCGCATCCTATTTCAATATTCTTGACCCACCACATTTCCCATGACATCAATACCATGGTACTTCAGGATTCCCCAGGCTTCAGCCATGCCCACAACACCCTCTAAACCCTCCCCTTCCACCTGTGTGACAGGTCTTCCTTCTCCAGCAACATCTATCATATTTTATTTCAATCATACGTTAAATGATCCTGAGCTGTTGGATGCCTTTACGCACAAACGTCCACAAAACTCCTATCCTGAACTGTCAAAAAACTCTCACACGTGGAAGTATTTATGGCACTGGAGCCCCACAGACACTAATGAAATTCCTATCATTAGTAAAGTTGGAGGACTGCATCCCCACTGCAGAGCAGATTAGATGCTCATCTAATAACCACCAGACTAAGCGCCGCATCGGTGGCTCTAAATCACTTTCTTTCAATAAAGATAAGCCTTGGATCCTTATTGAATAAACAGATACCTTCTGCAGGCCTAACCCAGCATTTTGGAAGATTAGTGACTCATGACGTCTTGGTTGAGTCTGGCTTTCTGACCAAAGGCTGTTTTAAATGAAAAATTAAAAAGGAGGAATCTTTCCTGCCATGCAACTAAACGTAAAGCACATTCTTGAGCAAACTTCAAAAGTTTTAACCATCCACTAAACTTGGGCAGCTTGGGTACAGAGTAACTTAGATTTGGCAAAACATAAGCTGTGCTTGGAACCCAAAATCCATGCTGTACAGCCAAAGGAATGCTGGGCCTCAGAGAGATGGTTCACTCTTCAGAAGAAGATAAAGTATTAAATTTCTGCTAAATCTCAAGCAACAAAATTAAATTCAAACTTTGAGGGAAGGGAAGGGAATGAAAAGGCCGATGCATAATTGTTTCGTAAAATTTGTGTTTAATTTACTTGAGACAGGCCATTTTCTAGTTTATCAAAACCAGCTGGTGTCATAGACATACATTCATGGTCCCGTAACATGGATACAATTTATCCCGTGAAATCTGTAAACGAAACAAGACAAAGCTCTCAATATCTTTTATAATAAATTCTTTCAACAGGTAGAACCAAATCCTGCAGCAAGCTTTCTTAATGGACTACAATAAAAAAAAAAAAGTAATCCAAGAGTCAGGCTCTCCCAGAAGCCATAAAACCATTAAAAATGTACAGCGCTAAATGGTGAGTTAATTACTACCCACTGACATCTGACTGAGTCCCCCTGGACACACTGATGGCCAGCACGCTGCAGCTGAGGACCACGATGAACATATGCATGCTGCAAGGAATTCTTCCCAAGATGCTTTCAGGAGAGTGTGTTTTGGCTAAAAATCAAATATTCCCACGGCAGCAGGCTGTCACCTTTTTGGCATCCGGCACACACCTGACATGTATGATCTTGTGGTTCCACCATGAAACCCATCTCCTGTTCTTGATAGTGCTTATTCTTTCCTAAGCCATTTTACAAACAGTGGAACAGAAGCCCAAGGTCTGGCATTACCTCGGGCAAGCTGGGCTCGAATCTACCAGCTGGATCATCTTCAAGAAACAAAGGCTTAGAAGTGGCAACTAAATACACGGACAACTTCTCTTGGAGCCATGGGCACAGGAAGGCTGGTGGAAGCTCCTTCTAAGAACAAGCATGTCAAACGTGATGGTCTACTGAAATCCAAAGCTGGCAACTGTTTTCGAGCTCTGTGTACCCATCTGGCTTCAGACAGCGTCTTTCTCTCCCTGCCTCCCCAACTGACTACACAGGCTACCACACCCTGGACGGCTTCTGGTCTTTGGTCATCATGTGGATGACCTTCCAGAATGACTCCCTGGATCTGGGTCTCCGAGTCCAGGCA
This sequence comes from Butorides virescens, assembly GCA_017310255.1. NCBI lineage: Eukaryota > Metazoa > Chordata > Aves > Pelecaniformes > Ardeidae > Butorides > Butorides virescens. The sequence continues at coordinate 101,111 of JADKXX010004758.1, read as the reverse complement.
GAGCCCCCTGAAACCCTGCAAAAATCCATGTTTGCACTGGGCAAAAGCAGGTACAGAGCAAGGGCACAGGCCTGGGATTGTCTAAGAGGAGCAGGAGGAGATCGGAGAAGGTACCTCTCATTGCACGGTATCAGATGCTGAAACCTCCACCCTGTCAGTGATGCATGCCCAGATCTGCTCTAGCCATTCTTTGGGACTGAGGGCAGCAGTTTGGTTAACAGCAGGAGAAACAAACTTCAAGTCATCATTTCAACCACTGTTCCAGGGTAAAAATCACATCCTAGCTTTATTGTGGCCCTCAATCCTATACCCCAGCAGCAGGGTCTGACGGCAGAGGAGAGATTATACAAATTTACAGCTGCTTTACCTCTAAATACAACTTCTGGAAGAAAAGACTGGGGGGAGTAACTGGGCCATTCATCCCAGAGGGACCCTAAACCCAGCTCTGGCGCACAGAAATGCAATACCCATAAAACCAGCATGTTGTGGAGCCTCCTTAAACCAAACATGAAAACACCTATTAGGGGTCCTTGGGGGTTCATTTTTCCCAGCGTGAAAAGTCCTGCAAGAGAGGTCAGGGCTTGCTACCGTGCAGAGGTTTGCACGCTCCAGAGCCACGTGAACACCAGGCCACAGAGCACATCGCCAACGGGCTCCGAAAAGGAGGTGGACTAGAAGCCTGCATGCAAAGACATCACGGTTAAGGCTATATAGTGCTTTGTGTCACGCAATTCTGGGAACGTCAAAGCACACCCTGCGCAGGGCTCCCCTGCCACCGAGATGCAAAGATGGGCTCTGTCAGCCTGCGGACGTTGGAGAGGATGGGACTAAGAAAGCAGCCAAAGGTGCTGTACGCCAGGGACCGCCTAGGAATACTTAGCAGAAGGCAAAATCCAATGATCCCCATGAAGATCTGGTTAAATGACTGATGCTAACAAAAAAAAAATGAAGCGATTTCACCCAGTTTTGCCCATCCCCTTTAGCCTCGTCATTAGACCAGCACCTCAGCAGCATTAAAAAAGCCCCAATCTGGTACAAAGATGCAAGTTAAGCTCAGCATCAAGAGACTGCACGGAGCCAGCGGAGTCCAGCCAGCCTCTGGAGGAGGGCAGAGCTGTTTGCAGCACCCATACGGCCTAAGGGCAGCAATGTCCCGCCCGCTCCTGCTCAGCAAGCGAGGGCCACAAGGATCCAGCCTCCTCAAACCACAAAGAGCCCCCCTATAGAAAACAGCAACGCAGCCAGCACCCTGTGCTTTAATCAGCTAACTTAATTCTATATTTCCACTCTTTAAGGGGTTGTTTGCATCCTATTTCATTGCAACGTTCTTGTGGCTCGTCCACCCCCTACATGTGAAATGCACCCACAAAACCTCATCTCGCATCCTCACTGTCTGCAGCATCACCTCCCTGCTTATAACCGTGTAACAGACCACCCTTTGTTCGTCCACGGAGGAGAGCGTGTAACCTAGCCTAACCTAAAGGGAACTATTTCTTTAGTGTACGGTGTAAATTGAACTAAAGTGCCAGAGAAACAGTAAGAAATTCCTGAGTGCTCTCCTAAAAACCCCCAGCCAAAACGGCTCCCTTATAGGTGACATATAACATTTCGTAGAAGAGGAAACATTAGAAATCTAGGAGAAGTCAGTAACATCTTAACTAGCAAATTAAACCCATACCACGCTTGATGTGGAGGCAACCCTGCTAAAAGCCGGTATTATTGCCCAAAGAAAGTACTCTCAGAGGGAGATGGGCTGAAAGGTCTCATGCCTGGCACAAGCTCCTCTGAGATTTGCTGGAGGCAAATCACATAGAATGAAACCTGGACTCATCCTTGTCAGACAAAACAGGAGACGGTGCCAAGCAAGGAATAAAGTAAATTCCCGCTCCTGTGCTTCAGCTTTCCTCTCGTGCCCTTGCAGGGTCCCTCTCCTGCCTCCCAACCCTCCATGCTGGGTTACTCTTCACTTAGTCTACCTAGGAAGAAGAGTAAAACCCAGTAATTCATATGGGGCGCAGATATGAAGACAGTAAACAGGACAAAACCACAGATAAAATCCTCAAGGGCACCCAAGCTGCTTAACTGCCACCTTTAGAATCATAAAATTATTTGGTTGGAAAAGGCCTTTGAGATCATCAAGTCCAACTGTTACCCTAACCCTGCTATTAAAAGATCTTTAACTTCAGAAGTATTAAAAAAAAAAAATAATCAACCCCCCCCCCCCCCTACTGATCTTTTACAGGCCTCCTGTCAGCCGCTCGTCCTTTTACCTACAGCTGCCCCAAAACAAGAGAAGGTATCAGCTACAAATCTCAGAAGCACTTTCTAGCTGAGAAAGTTTTGCATTTAATCACATAACGCAAGACACATGGCTTTCACCGCCACGCAGCGTCGCACTCCATCATCCCTGGGAACTCCCTTCCACCCTCGCCCATCGGCTTGATAAAATCATGATGGTAACGAGGAAAGCGATGGGCTTGATGTTAATCATCCTGCCAAGACTTAGAGGAGTAATAAACCAATGGAAAGCAAATCTCCAATATTCAAGCAGCTAACCGGCCGCGTTCATTAACTACTGCTGGCCTTTACATCCCCCCAAGGTAATCAGCTAACGCTTGTCTGCTGGTAGCATGGGGGGGGGGGTCACGTGCGTGGCCGCTGCAAATTTGGCAGGGATAACCGCAAAAGGGAGTTATAAAAAGCACTGTTAGATACCGCTTGTGGTTAGGAAAACGTACAGCCGGAGCAACTTGATGAAAATGGCACACAAACATACGCAGAGGAATACTAATGATCAAGCATTTTGCAGAAGCGAAACGCGTTAATGGAGAAAACCTGCTTTTTAAAGCCGTGCTTCTGGTTGCGTTTCTTACAGAACTTCTAAAGGAAATTCTCAATGATGACAAATTCACAGACTGTGGTGAAATTCAGACTAGCGGCTTAACGAATTAAAGGATTGCCCTTTTAAAACTTGGTGTGTGCAGGTTTCTGGGAAACAAAGGGATCAACTGCTGGAAGCACTCAGCACCTCTTACAAGCAGCATCCCAGCAGGATTTGGCCAAGAAGGGGTGAGCTGCCCCCAGCCCCTCACAACTGCCCCTGCAAGGCCACCACGTGAGGACGGCTGGCAGGAGGAAAGCACCTTTAGCAGCGGAGCATCCCTTGAGGAGCCCTGATGCGGGATGGTCAGTGCCTTCAAGCCCTTGGAGGGTCCCAGGTGTTGATCCTCCCCTGGCCCCCCCTGTCCCTCCTTGACGATCTCTGCAGGAGCTTCCAGGCATCCTCTGGTAGAATCAAGGTTGGGACAAAACCTGCTGGAAGAAGTTGTTTCCCTGATGACAGGACCCAAACCCAACGTCAGCACACAAGACCAGGGGTGCAGGAATTCGGAGAGGCACCCTCGTGTGAACTTTAATCTCGGCCAGTCACAAAAGAGAGTTCTCTCTTTATAATAAAACCAAAGTTCAATTAGGAAAGTCAGGTTTGACAGGCTTTGAGAAAACTACCCTTTGATAACGACATGCTACATTATCCTTTCACTTCTTTTGGCAGAGAAAAGAGGTTACTGCCGTTTTCTTTGGCTCCCGCTCTCTCCTGTCAATCCCTTGTGCACTCAGATAGTTCAGGTTCAATGTTCAAAAGGAGGAACAGGCTGTGAAATTTCCACCAGCTCTATTTACCAACAGGACCGGTGAGCAAGGGCAAAGGGAGCTGGCAAGGAATGGTTAGAGATCTCAGGACCTGACCGTGCTGTCTGCTCACGGGGCTCTCTTTCTGTAGTTGCTGGAAATATTTTTTATGGTGATTTGCAGCACCTTAAAATGTGGCAGCAATACTAAAAATATCATTAATGAAGAACATAACGAGTCAAGAAACATTCCCAGCCTGTTCTTGTTCATGTTGAGTTTCAACATCTGCGCCGGTGTTCCTAGTCACCTGAAGTAGAGCAGGACAGTGTTCCACATCGTCTGCCAAACTTGGTACGGAAAGGCTGCTAAAATTGCAATTAACTCCTCAAATTAAAATATTTCACTTATTTGCCTCAGGGCCAAGAGTAACACATTCAAGCAGATTTCCATTGTGGGCTGCCTGCAAACTGTTAATTGCAACTATTGCCTTAAGGACTTACCAATCCCAGCTCATTTCATGCGGAGCGTGGGCCACCTCCTGCGTGGGATACTATTTCTACTCCTTAGACAGATGACAGGAAATTTTATCAAACACTGTGAAGACTGTTGCAAGGCCCTAAAGCTACCAACAAACCTACATGCTCTTTGTGGCAAGCGATGCAGTTGGGACTAGTGGGTATGAAAGTCAACTCACATTTTATATTTCAATAAATGCTCTTTACCAGTATTATTTGCAGAGCAGAATTTGCTTAGCTCCAGCGGTTGCGGGTTAACATCTCCCCATGCTCTCCTCCACGTGACACCCAGAAGTTAAAAAAGCGGTGTTACTGCTATGGGAAGACGTGGGTGAAAAGGGTTGTGGGTCCCAACTCACCAGGGCAGCCAACGGCTTTAAGCACTGAGCCGGGGGAAGAGGGGAACCAGCAGCAGGACCCCAGATGTCAGCAGGTTCCTCGAGGAAGGCACATTCATTGAACATGGCTCTAAGGAGAAGCAAAAAACCTTCTCCCTGCTTGTCCCAGAGAGCTTTGTTCGGTGCCCTCGGGAGCTGACGGGAAACCCTAACACACAGCCCCGGCACAGCTTCGCTAGCTCCACGCACCATCCACGGCTGCTGAGGAAAGGTGGGCATTCCTTCACCTCGGGCTGGGACTATTAAACCCATGGATTGATTGCAGGGGCCGACAAGCTTGTGTTACATTCAAATGGATCCAACATGACAGTTCGAAATTCAATATTGTCTCAGTCTAATTGGACGGGATCCAGTTCAATTCTGTCAAACGTCTTGATTAATGCTAAAGCAATAAAACCCCTTTTAGCCATCGAGACAGCCAGGCTGAAAGGGAAGAGGAAGAATATGATCCTTGGAAAATACAGATAAGTGAATTCATGAATGTGAGTAAGATAAATGCCATTTTTAATACAAATATTTCCATAATGCTTGCAAGAGCAACAATTCACAATCCCTACTGTTCCGTGTAAACCGGTCAAGAGGTAAAAGCTTCTCCTGAGCACCCTGGGCAGTCAAAGCTTTTACCCTGGAATGTGGTATGACAGCATGGTTATGAAAAAGTTTTATTTCTTTGCCTCGAGTTGTTTTGAGACAGACTAGAAAACCTGGTTAGAAAATTGCTTAACTAGAAATCCCATGAAGGGGAAGAAATGGGTCTGAACTGCAGATGGGAACACTCCTAACTCTGGGAAGAGAAACCAGTGCCACGCATCTGACTCCACATGGGAATTCAATAGCTTAAATCAAATTAAATAACAGGAACAGTAATTTTGTTTTGGTTTAAACTAGCAGGGAAAAAAAGATCCGTACTGCTTTTATCTAAATTTTAATTGCAGAAGGGGCTATTTTTTGTTGCAGCACAAATAGCTTTGTACAAGAGACGATGGGATGGTTCCATATGTAAAAGAAAAGGGCAGCAACTTTAGTGCCTGAAAACATTGATCCTGCCACAATGTTAATAGAATAAGACAAAAAACAGTGGTTTTACTGATCTGTTGAGTTTTTAGGGTTGAAAGAGCTAATCCACATTGAGTTACCCTCCCAGCTTTTATGTATAATACATACCAAAAAAGATAAGAAAATTATATTACATTATATATAATTAGAGAAGCTCCTAATTACATATCACAATTTCTAGGCAGTCTAGCAAATGCCGTGCTTTCCAGAACAGCAATTCCTGAAGTGAATAGTAAATCAGCTTTTGCTTGCCACTGATTTGAAACTTTAACCTATAAATTAAATTAATAAGAGACAAAGGCTTCTTTTGTGCATTTGCAAGCCTGCAGGATTTTACAAATAATAGGACTGGAAAGTGATTTATATTCCAAGATTAAAGGTCAGTTTGGCGCACACGACTTTGGAGCAAAACACCACAGCAGAGACTTGCTATTAACTCGTTCATGCACCATCCGAACGCTGCATTTGTCTTTTTGCAGTGTTACGAGGCTTGCTACAGGCGCTGTAATCATTGCAAGACAGAAAAAAGCTGCATTGGAGAAATAGGTGGAATTCTTCAGATCTACAGCAGGGAGGGAAACGCGTATGGGAATTATATCGGGCCGTCAGCCCCCTGATTACTTAAGTGACGTTACCTGTGGGCTGCAATTCAAATCAAGAATACGTTCAACACAGAAAGTTTGAAAACACAGAGAATTGCATGGGGACGGCATAAATTAAATGCAAACAGAAGACATGCAAATAATTCAAACTTTTACCAGCAAATGGTACTATTTATGAATTCCTGCCAATGGCTGGTCCTTCTCCTGGACAGACCAACTTTTCTGTGGAAATAAAACTTCAAGCTGAACTTAAAACTTTTGGTGCACGCAATGATTCATACAGTGTTAACCTGAGAACTGGAATAGCTCCTTGTGGTTATTCCCGCAGGAAAATCCTAGTAGGAGACCAGAGGAGGGGAGATGTGCAAACTCCCCCGCCACTGGGAATGCACCTTCTTCAGTAGAACTTTTTTGCGGGTCTGCTATTTCACAGGCAACAAATTCAATATTTTACTTATTAAATTAGGATGGACTATTATGCAAAGATTCATTAAGCAATTTCACACATTTAACAAAGAAAGAGATGAAACAGCAGCACGTTTTCATAATCCGATGAAAATGTAATCTGATCTCCAAAGAAGAAAGCACCAGCTTGTAAACCAACACCCTATTTGTTTAAACTCTATCTGCAATTAAAAGCATGTAGTTATTCTGCTTTCCCTGAAAAAGCAGATGGCAAGGATGCGGGCTGGTTTTTGGATAATTTAATTGTCAGCATTTTGCAGCTGACGCTACGTGAAATCGCACTGTTCAAGTTTCAGTTTCACTTAGACTTCTGGACCATTGAGAGCAAACGCTACAGGAAAAGAGGAGCAGTAAATTTTGGCAGACTCCAACAGTTTGCATCATCCCAAAGGTCTCTGAAGCAAGGGAACTGGAAGGATGGTTAATCCCCCGCAAACACTGGGAAAGGTGGGAATGGATGAGAAGACCAACTCTCCCTAGACTGCAGCTGGCACATTGCTAATGTAGGAGACCAGAAAAGACAGTATTTAATCATAGAATGGTTTGGGTTGGATGGGACCTCTAGAGGTCACCTGGTCCAATCCTCCTGCAGTGAGCAGGGACATCTTTAACCGGATCAGGTTGCTCATGTCCATGCCTGCCACAAAGGATGATAAGAAATTAGAGACTAGTTTTGACCATTCGGGGTATGCAGGGGTGGGTGCGCCTGGGTGAGGGCTTGGGGCAAGGTCTGAGCAAGTCCCAAGCTGGGTGTTGAGGCTGCCCTGTCACGGCAGAGGGTCCTGCCTGGTGGATGTGGTTGTGGAGCCTGGCTGACCAAGACACTGTGGTCAAAACAGAGGAGTAGCTGACACCACATCAGGGGGCCAACTGAACCATTCTCGTCCATAAAGCAAGAGAGATAACAGACATGTTACTCAGAAAGACTGAAAAGCTCTTAAATTTTCTTCTACCATTTCCCCCTCTTGTTTCTGTCTTCCAGATAGCACTGAAATTTGTCATCTTTCTTCTCTTTGCAGATTTCTTAAAACACACCATTAACCAGCTCATAAATCCACAATTTAAATAATTATCAGAGCATTGCCTTTGTTATCTTCAAAGCTGACAAACCCCTGGGGTCCTGAACGTTTCAGGAGTGGTAGATTATTCCCCACAGCCCCTGGGACACAGAGGGAAGTGAGGGGCTTCATCGTTCCTGTCCGCTGGAGAAGCTGGCCTGCGGGATAAAAGCCACGTACAGGGGCAGAGCAGGGAAAGCTGGTTAAGCGGCTGCGATGTGGGTTGTAAGGATTAATCTGATTAGGATTGAAAAAGCCCAAATGGGTGGAGGGGGGAGGAGAAGAAAAGAGGAGAATATTTAAGGCAAGTGATGAGGGTCCTGGGTGGTCTGTAAACGAGTTTGAAACAGTGGGAGAGTGTAACGAAGAGATGAAATCCAATAGTTGTACAGGAAGCTTTCACCAGGCTTAAAACAAATCCTTAAGAAAAACAGAAAAGAATCCAGGAAGAGGAATTGTATTACTGCTGAAAACGGTATTGGCATATTCCCAATGCATGTATAGCGGGTGACTGACAGTTCTGCTCGCTGATCCCGGCAGCGGGGAGGGATAATGTCTTCCTACGCTTCAAAAAAATCTCAAAAAGCTCACAACAGAAAGTTCCCGGGGGGGCATTTCCACTAAACTTTTGCTAGTTTATCCTATTTTGATTTAATATTGCTGGAAATCAGGGGGAAGCTGGGGCAACTGGTGGGTGCCCCAAGTGGCAGGTGCCACTACCCGGCTTGGCTTCTACCAAAGGGAGGATCGCAGAGGTTGCTCACGTTATTTTTGACTGGTTTACTGCAGTTACTTTTGGTGAAGAAATGCACAGAGAACAGCAGTTCTTGAAGTGCACCGAAGAGATAAATAAAATCCCGCCGCAAAGCCGGTGCTCTGCCGCCCGTGGTAGCTGGCGTCCGGGAGGGGTCACTTACTGCGCCCTTGCCCCGTCCCCCCCGCTCCTGCCCTGAGTTCCCTTTCAAAGCCATTCTGCAAGTTCCTCTCTCAGCACCTGCTTATGTCCAATTTACTTCAGTAGTGTGTGGTTTCCTGAGCCTGGGCCAAAGATGCTGGCTCTGCTTTATGATGCTGATTTGCAGCTCTACCTTTTACTCCCAACAGTTCTCAGACCAGACACTCCTCCCCCTTCCCCCAAATTCACAGGTCCCCGTGAAGATGATAGCTGAACTGATGCCGACTTTGAGGTGGTTGGGAATCTACTTACCATCCGCCTGTCATGTTTGCTGTTCAGGGTGATACAAGCCAGACTCCTGGACCAAACACCGGCTGACAGTAAGCCTACGCGCTCACGAGTGCACGACTCTGGAAAGCAGCTTCCCTGCCTGCTCTGCTTGGAATAAAATATCACCCACCACGTCCCTGCAAGTAGGAGAAATCTGCTTTTGTTATGCTTAAGGTCCAACGCTACGAGCCCAATGTTATTAATCACCCCAGTTCTTCTGGAGCATCCTTCGACTTGCGGAAGACCTGTATTCCTTTTCACGTTTTAAAAAGCAGCGTGACTGGGCATAAATGTCAGTATTTATCATTATGTCTCCTAAAACTGCAGCTCCGCAAGGACAGTTATACTTCTGAAAATTTACTGCTTCGCAGCTTTTGAGAGCTTGGACCGTATTTGCAGAAGCGCTGATCGTCTGCAGCAGAACACGCTGCCAGCACCCGAACTCCGGCAAACTGGGCCCCCTCCAAGGAGCGCCCGGCTGGAAGTTACACAGTCACCGAATCTCTGCTCGTGCTTCTGCCAGCACACCCAACCCGCGCAAACCCAGCAATACCTTCCCAAGCCAAGCACAAATTCCACCTTTAAAAGCATTTGCTCCCTCTCTTTCTAAGCGATGTGCACGTTTAACTCTTATTAGAACAACAGAGCCCAGCCCAAAGTTGGGAATAACAACTGCTTCTGGCAAATTGCATCCAAAGATATCTTGCATCCAACATAGAGCACCTGGGATTCATCTGAAAACCTGTCCCAGATAGAGACCTTCTTGCAGCAGCCTGATACAAAATCCAGATACAGCATAATACGCTTTTGATGTCGTGTTGACATTTATCTGCCAATATTATTGCTTCATGCACTTACCTTATGATGGATCTTGTTACTTAATTGATCACAGGCGAGGTCAGGAATTGGCCCTTCTTCCACTGCTAGCACTGACATCATGCAAGCCACCAAAAACCAGAAGAAAGCACCTAATCCTCCGCTTCAAACCCACGCTAAGCAGCCCTTCCATACGTGTGAATGAGGACAACTGGTTTTTCAATTACGCCTCTGAAAGGGTAATTTTTCAAAACTTATGATCAAATGGAAAAAAAAAAAAAGCTGAACACAAGCATGCTCTTCCTTTTGGTATCAGTCGCCTCAGCTCAAAGAACAGTTTGCTTTTACAACAGGAGATGAAAACAAACTGCATTTATAATCCACCATGGGCAGAACCGCGTCTCCTCTGCTTTGCTCTCTGCATGGAGGACTCATCAACAGCAGCTTTGGCTTCGATGGGGCAAGTTGTCCAGTGAGGGCAGAGACAGATCACAACTCACTTCACTCATATTTTTATAAAAACACAGCTTTCAGAGCCCAAATTTTACTGTCTCATGTAACGACAGGCTGTGAGCAACTCCAGAAACCCATGGCACGTCTACCAAATCTCACAGTCACTTCTTAAAACCCTACCCAATGCTGAGGGCAGGCAGTCGCCCTGGGCTCACAGCCATGTGTCCAGCAGGGTTGAGCTCACCCCAGGCCCTGCAAGCATGGACTGCTGGACTTCCACACCCTCTTCAAATGCTTTTGGAAAAGCCTGTAAAGTTCCCCCATGTCAAGGCTGCATCTTGTCCCCCCTCCAAGCATCAACCAATTCTGCAGCAAACCTCATCTGATAACACATGCGCCGGGACTCGGGAGCAGCCCTGACCTCGGTAACTCAACTGCTGCAACCTGGTACCTCCTGTCCCAAGGGGAACCAGCAAAATCCATCAGCAAAACCATGCAAGTTCAGGCACAGCAGGAAGGAAGGAGCAGAGACGCAAATGATTCTGCGTTCAAGGAAAGAAAATCAGACCCTTTCATACCAGTGAGGGGGGAAGGTGCCAACCAACTGGCTCAGCCACGCTGTGCCAGAAACGCCAGGGTGGGTTCTTTGTTGTAAGGGGTGGCTGTTGTAAGGGGAAGATCTGTGCTTCCCCTAGAAGACACCAGTTTTGGAAAAGCCTACCTGTCAGACCTGAGCTCTCATAGCCAGGCCAGACCTGGGAGGTCCACCGTGAAGCCACAGCTTGGGAATACATTTTGTTGGCCTCGATAATTCATTACGGTGACCATCAGTCCTGCCAGGATTCACCTTTATTGGCTTCAGAGTGGAGAAAATTCTGTAAAGGGCCAAGGATTGTAAATTTAGGATGCTACATAAATATTTTATACTGTTATTAAAAAGACCTCCAAAATGCTTTGTGTGGTGACTTCTTTTAAACATTCTTGTTTTCTGTCTAATTCAGCACAGTTTCCCTTGTATTAATTTGAAACTTTAAAACATACATTTTGACCTGCTTCCCTGTTAGGAACATTTTTGCTTCCAGCAATGCAAACTGTTGGAATAAAGCCCATGCCGAGACATCCAAGGATCACGAAAGCAAATCATTTTCTGATTTAGCACACTGAATTGCTCAGTATTATTTACTTTTCGTCTCATAATAGGTTGGAAAAAGCTAGATGAAAAGTCTAACAAGGTCTAATACAGGGAAGGGAAAGGAAGGGAGAAAAGAAATCAAGAGGCAGTTAAAGAGCAGTTTGAGCTTCCTCCTCATCCTTATCAGCACAGCTATCAGTCAGCAAGCCCCTAATTAGGTACAAAAGACATTGTGCTCCGGAGAGCTTCTCCAGGATCCGGAGAGCTGCTGCACGGCAGAAGCTGGAGCACTGACTGACAGCCCCTAGTTAAGAAAAACAGTTACAGAATAATTAGTGACAATTTGTACAAATCAGAAGTGACCTTTGTGGCTGCGCAGTAGCTTACGTAAAGAACAAAGCTTTTCTCAGCAGCACTGACAAATTCGGATCTAAAATGTGACTCGGTTATTTAGTAGAGGCTGGTTCAGCAAAGTCCTTTGAACTTCTCTGCTTCATGGCAACCAACCCATCCTGAGCACCTACAGGTAACTCCACAGCAGGGAAACAGATCCTGGGTTTTACTTCCAACTCTGACGAAGATTTTGTTGCTTCGGGAGTGGTGTTTTGTTCTCCTTTCCCTTTATCATAGAATCATAGAATCGTAGAATCGCTTTGGTTGGAAAAGACCTTTAAGATCATCAAGTCCAACCTTTAACCTAACCCTAACATCCCACCACTAAACCATGTCCCTAAGCACCTCATCTATGCTTCTTTTAAATACCTCCAGGGATGAGGACTCTACCACCTCCCTCTGCCCCATCTTTGTTTGTACAGTAAGTTTGCCTTCCTAGGCTGGCTTTCTGCAGCAAAGGATGCAGATCACCAAGAAACTCTTGGATAAAAGGCATTCCCTTCAAAACATCACTTAAAAAAATTATCTTAAAATATAAAAATATAAAATACGCAGTAGCGAGTGGCAGGGCTGCAGGTTCCTTGCCTGGTGCGTGCCATGGCTTGCCCCTCTGCGGAGCTTCTCCCAGCACCAGCCCAGGTGACGACAGGCCGCCGGGACGCGAGGGACCCCCCGGATGGGTTTAACAGCCCCTGCGCGCTTTTGGCACAAAGCTGGCAGAGGAGGAGGAGGATGCTCAGCGGGGCTCCCCGCCACGGGCTCGCCTGCCCGTGCAGCTGCTCCGGCAGCTGTTCCTACCAGTTGGTGGCTGAATTTTACAAGATATCTGTCTGTAATTAAAAAGCAACAATACTTTGGCAGCCATTATAAAAATGCATCACTGGACTGCGTCTCACGGGGAGCACTTCTGCACCGGAATGTGGGGACACACAATAGATGTGACCACGTAGGCCTTGCCCATTTCTAAACGCCTAAGATTATCTGCTTGACTACTCAGCCAAGACCACCACCAGCATCCAAAAACACAAGCTCTGTTTGGACCGGCTGCTGGTCAGAAATGCTCATCTCCTGCCTGTGCCACTTGAACCCGGCCCGTGCCAAGACATATGGTCGCAAGGTGCTCCGCGGCGTAAGTGCGAGGGTCGGAGAGCCGCAGGTTTGGTGGGAAGATGTTAAAATATGGGTCTTGCACAAGAGGATTTGCTCCATTTGGAGCACATTAAGACGTTGTGCTTGTGCCAGCTATGCAGCACACCCAGAATTAGCAAAGACTAGGCCAGATAAAGCTTGGCATAGGAGGGAGTGGGAAGAGGCCCCTGGGGAGAAGGTTGGTGCTCCCCAGTCCTATGCCTGGCTCGCAGTCCTGGTACCTACTAACAGTGGTTAGAAAGCTGCTCCAGCCCATGCCCGGGCAGCATCCTACAAGCTGCGCATGCTCCAGAAATGGCTGCAAGTGGCTCAAAACCTTCTGTAGCAGACTTTTTCCCTGGTCCATGTGGGAGCCTGGCTAGGGGAGGGAGCTATTGCACTCTGCAGGGGGGGAAGGATGCCCTCCGGAGCAGGCAGGGACAGGCAGGGGCACGCTCAGCCACATCTCCCCGCTCTCACGGGCAGGGAACCGAGGCCGCCTCTGTCTTGCCCACCAGGCGGGATGCTGCCGAACGCCATGGGATCCCTGCCACGCGCTCCAGTGGAAGCAGAAATCTCGCTCCAGTCTGCAAACCGCTGCAAGCATACTTGTAAACCATTGTGTACACAGTAGATAAATGCTTAATAATCATGATGACAAACAGACCTAAAACCCAGAAGCAGCTTCCCTCCACATTAACTGCATCGGGAACAGGTTCCAGTGAGCAAAAGCCTCCCTGTAACTGGGACTTCTTATAGGGGAAAAAAGCCGCCTAACCACAGCCGGCAGTGAAACAACGGCAAACCCAATAAATGATGAATAAAGCCCATGGCACGTCAGACCCCAGGGCTTCACCTGCCAGTCACCACCCAGGCAGGTCCATTTTCACATGCTAACGTGGCCACCGCTGCATGTGAAGCAGCTCTGGGGCACAAGAGGCATCAGGAGCCCTGACCTGGGTGCACACCAGGGTGCAAATGTACGCGCCTACCTGGGAGCCTCTGGCCACCTTAGCAAAGAAACTGATGCCGAAGGAGGTTAAACTCCCTGTTCATGATGTCTTGCCAAGCTGGGATTAGAGTCTGGGGCTCGTGGCACCTGGAGCCATGATTAATCTGCCAAGTGTTGCTACCCCCACCCCTCATCCCAGCCTCCAGAGAGTTTCCAAGTGCCAGGCTGTGTATGGAGGTGTAGCAAAGCCTTCTCATCTCCATCAGCATCTGCCTTTCTCTTTCACGCTTACTGGAGCCCATCTACTCCTCAGGGATCAGAGGAGCCTTAGGCTGGTAGGAAAATACCTCGCCTATGTAAACCATGGATTCTGCCATTTCCCTCTCCAAATTACACAGCGTCACAGATCGTAAGCCCTCTAAACAGAGAGTCTTCAGTTGAGGAACAGATCTCCATAAAGGCTGGGATTAAGGCCCTGCACATTAGAAAGGAAAGAGGGAGGAAAAATATGCTCCGTTTAATTACCCAAGCCATAACAACATTTTACTATTTTATACACGATTCCTGACAAAAGTGGAAATGTTATTTTCCACGAGCATAGCTGCTGGTTCTACTACAAATAAATAGTCCAGGGCGCGCTCACCACGCGAGAGATGGAGGCCATGTGTTTTCATTAATTCTCTTGGCAGAGAAGCCCATGTAGATTTTGGACTGCAGTTCAGGACTGGAATGGGAGAGCTGGGGTGGCCAACATACATCACAGCAGACTACAGTTGGCCCGGGTCCACCTACGAGCTGGTCCAATACCCAGCTTTATCATCCTAATTACAAGCAGATTCCCAGCTCCCTCGCTCCCTCGCAGCGATATCTTCAGCTTCACCCTCTTCTCCCTCCCTGGGGCTGGCTGAAATCAGCAGGTGAACTGCAGTCCTTTGTCTGTTATCGCTAGTAGACAAAGTTTGGCCTCTTTCATTTTCCTTTTATTGCAGCTTCTTTTGTGCGGATTAAAATAATTGATATTGATAATGTGATCTGCCCCCTGCCCCTGTTCCCAATTACTTGCACAGGCTGGGGATCCTGCATTATGGATATGACAGGAATGGTCTTAATTAGCCTTCTGGGCTACAGAACTGATTCTGGTTTTGATTTGAAATATTTGGGATTACGCAGGCTGACTGTTGTGGGCTGGGGTCACCGGCGGAGCCGGCCGGGGGATTCTGGGGGGCTTGCTTTGAGTTGGCTTTTCTTGAGCAGAGCCCTTGTGCTGCTGGGCAAAAACCAAGGACGATTTAGTGCGAACAAGGGTCTTTGCCTCCAAAAGTTTACTCGGATACCGATGGTCCAACAAGAGCTAACCCAGCAGCCGCCTTCGTAAAAGGTCATCCCTGCATTCTGTGGGTGAAACCCCATTAAATAATAATAAAAAACCCCAAGGAGCATTAAAGCTGAAAAGGCAGACGAAGCTTTCTGGACCTGCAAAATTCTATTTCAAAACATGCAACCAGTTAACTCACGCACAAGAGCGAAAAATGAAGGCGTCAGCACCTAGGAAATGGATAGATTTTTTTTTCTTTATTTTGGTAAGAGGAATTCCGATCCTGTAACAGGATTGGTAACATGGTCCCCGGCACTCACATGCAATTCTCTTCACACAAGGGTGGAAAGACAAAGGTCCCGTATGAGCAGCCCCGTTTCCACTGCTCAGTGTGCTTACCCCGTAAAAAGTAATTCACAGGCAACACCTTGGAACACGTTCTGCAGGTCAGAGAAGTCAGGCTCTGCCAGCTTTAATTGGAAGGGGGAAATGGTTTCCAGACGTGACAAAGGTCCTCTGAGAACGTCACCCCAAAGGTACATCTCCAGGGACCAATGGCTCAGGCCTGCCGGCTGAAAATAACTGCGTGGTTGAGGCACGAAGAGGTCCCCAGGTCTTACCACCACGGGTTGGTAAGCGCAGCATCAGGCGGAGACTTTGCAGCCCGGTGCTACCAGATGCGGCGCGTGCTTGCCCGCTCATTAGACAGATGTGGATTAGAGATCAGAGGCGTTACAGCGTCGCGTGCCATTTTCAGTGGCTGCCACATTAATCTGGAGGAGGGAATATTGCTTCGGTACCCTTTCCTTCGTTAAACCCAGCAGAGTGTCGCTGTATGCAGCCATTTTTCTTTTTTAACACTGTTTATACAAAACGCAAATGCAAAAATATAGGTAAAAAGAGAGGGCAAGCTGAGCTCCCTCCCTCTGTAATCAAAGAGGAGACAACACTCAGAGCCAGAACACAAACCACGGGTTATAATCAGAATGCAATGTAATCACCGAAACAGATGTCAAAAAGATAAAACCGTGTAATTCTGAGTTGCCAACGATTAGTGCTCTGCATCTTGGAGAGCACCGAGATGCTCTATTTCTGTCTACATATGGCTGCTTTTGGAAGGGTAAGCAGAAAGCGTTCAGCCCAATGCCATGGAAAGATCCTTTCTGTTCCTCTCCTGGAGCATTTTTACAGAGGGAGCTCTCAGCAAGGCTCGGGTTTGCTCCTGAATCAGTCCACGATGGTGAGGGGAGGGAAGGAGAGAAATTGGTCCTTTAGGACTGTGGTTGGGAAAAATAGCATCACCAAGCTGGCACGTGGACATTGACTGTGTCGCCAGAGACAGAAGGCTATGATAAGGAAAGAAAACATGGAGAGCTGCCCAGCAGAAGGAAAAAAGTTAGAGAAAAATTTTCTACCAAAGTAAAGCAGAGAAGATAAATTAGTTGTAATGTGCAGATCGCTCACCTCATAGTGATAATCCATGCAAGTTAACTCTCGCCAGCAGCGATCTCCTCGAATTTTAATCAGCCCCTGGGGAAAAGAAAAAAAAGACAAAATCCATCATCACAAATATTTCATTTTACTTTATCTTATATATAAAGATATTATTGTCAAGATGCCAAATACTCTGGCTAAACTACAGGGAGAGCCCGTAACATCAGGGAATTGCAGAGGCTGGAATGACCCCTGGAGACCCACGGCACATCTGTGCCCCAGGACCAGTCATTGCAACGAGAGTTCCAGCGTGACTCCTTCCATTGCCTATTAACACAAAATTCTTGTGCAATATGCCACATCACTTCAAGGGTGCTGGAAGATGCCTTGCCCATGCCTGAGCCTTTGCAGAGCAGCTATGAGCAGGCCAGGGCTCCCAGCATCGGCCTCCAGCACCACTGGGTATGAGGCGGGGAGGTGCAAGGCATCGAGAAGCAATGGGAAAAACCAGGCTCTGCCACTGGGACATCTCTGTATGACTGAAAAGTTACCTACAGACCTAAACGCCGCTGTGTTCACAATTTTAAACTCCAGACCCAACTGTCTGCCTCTCACAAAGCTGCCCGATGCCTACAGAAAAGGAAACAGTGACACAGGACGGGGACCCGGCAGCCTCACCAGCCCCAAGCTGGATACAGAGATGCAATCAAAGTAATTAGAGAAACAAAAGAGGAGAAGGGGAAGGAAGCTGACAGATCTAAACACAGATGAATGCGCTAATGACAGGTCTGCTCCACCTTAGGTTAGAGGTTGGCAATGAAATAAGCAGGTATCGGAGGTTGCTGTGCATTGATATTTCAGGGCAACAAGAGGGTGACGTTTCCAAATCAGTGGGTCCATTCCAGGGCTGGCAGTAATATTGGGATTAAATTTCTTTGCCTCGGTGATGAAGGGTAGAAAGGAATCAGTCGTCCACAGCAGGAAAGACACCTGGCCAGGGATGAGCCTGCTCGCAGGAAGCCTTGCAATCAAGCCCTGCCAGCCCGGAGGTATGCGGGTTCAGCCCGCCAGCTTTGATGTATGGCGAGAGGTCCCTGATTAGGATCACAATATCCCAAATTGAGGAAAGCTTCACTAGTCAAAAGGTTGAACCAGCTCTATCATCTGCATACAATTAGGGGGTATTTGCCTACCTCTGACATTGCCCCTAATTATAATGTTCCTGCCTTGCCTAGCAGAAAAATACAGGGAGTTTCTGTAAGGACCCGCTGCCGGCTATGCCAGGAGCATCCTGAAGCTTCTTTACATTTGCAGTAGGGAAGGTTTTCAAGAAGAGACCAGAGAGGGAGGAGATTCCAGCACTATGGCACAACCTGGCTTAATGGTTTCATCCAAATTGCAAAAAAAATATAAAAATCTTCACTTGCAGCATTAAACAAAGTTTAGCAGGTTTGGGGCTGAAGAAAAATTCCAAATTCCAGCTGAAGACTCACCCCCTCCAAAACCGTCAAGACCTTGTAAGCAAATACCCAGAAATACCCAGTTCCCGAGGCTGTGTAGGGGCTGTACGACGTCTCAGAGCCCAGGGCTGTTGAGTGTGGACTCCAGTAACTCCCGACTGATACAGAAGGGGTCAACTGGGAACGATTAGTGACCGCTTCTCCTGGTACAAGATGTAAAGGCAATCTGATGGCAGGATCGAGTGGCCAGTTTAGAAATGATCAAAAGACGTAATTTCCACACAGCAGATCATTTGCTTTATGGGAGCCACATGTGTTCCAAGGAACGAGACCTATGCACAGAGGACTGGTGCGGGGTAACTTCGGAACACAACCTCTTCCCTGGGAAGTCCCTAAACCCCTCGCTGCCCCAGAAGATCGCTTTATGTTTTATATTCCTCCCTGAGCATCTGTTAATGGGTGCTGTTAGAGATGATATGAGAAGTTAGGTGGGCCTTGGGCTTAACCCAATATAGACTTTCTTAAGCAAACTGATCCACAAAAATAGTTACAAGTTTATTTGGCAGATGAATGAATAGGAAATAGGCACTTTTCTTGGTCTGAGCCTTATACCAGATGATGTTTAGACACGTACGTCTTTGTGACTAGGGGTGACCTTGATAGTGTTCAATAGGGCTACACACAGAATCCCAGAATGGCAGGGGCTGCAGGGCCCTCCGGAGATCACGCAGTCCCACCCCCCTGCTCAAGCAGCCTCACCCAGAGCAGGGTGCACAGGGCATCGTCCAGGCAGGGGTTGAATATCTCCAGAGAAGGAGACTCCACAGCCCCCCTGGGCAGCCTGGGCCAGGGCTCGATCACCCTCAAAGTAAAGAAGTTCTTCCTCACGTTCAGCTGGAACCTCTTCTGCTTCAGTTTGTGCCCATTGCCCCTTGTCCTGGCGCTGGGCACCACTGAGAAGAGTCTGGCTCCGTCCTCGTGACACCCACCCTTCAGATATTTGCACGTGTTGCAAATATCTGTGTGTCTCAGCCTTCTCTTCTCCAGGCTAAACAGGCCCAGCTCCCTCAGCCTTTCCTCATAGGGGAGATGCTCCAGTCCCCTCCTCATCTTTGTAGCCCTTAATGACAGCCTTTGTAGCCTTAAATTATACCTGTTATCAGGCACACTGCTGAGTTCAAGCAGATTTCACCCATCTGCTGTTGCAAATTATTTTTCCTTTTTTTTTCCTAGTCATAAAAAAAAATGCAGTATTTTTCACACCAATGCTAACTGAAGAGGACAGTATGCAGAAACTATTACACGCTTTCAAAAGCCGTGAATCCGGACAATTTACATCCTGTATTTTTTAGCCAAGAACGAACCAGGAGAACCTGGAAGAGTTAAGGCAGTAAAAGCCCCAAATCTTCATGGCACATCTCATGGAGTGGGATGCAAGCCAGTCCCCGCTGGCAGGGCCATTTGTGCTCAGTACCAACCCAGAAAACGCCAGCTCGATAGCACGTTCCCGACGAGCTCTCAGCCCCAACTATCAGCCGCGGGAAAGGCGTCGGCTCACAGAGGCACGCGCTAGAGATGCAACGGAGCAAATCAGCGCCATTGTGACCAGCGAGGATGCACAAGGAGATACCGTAAAGGGTAATCGTTATGTTACAGAAGTGATTGATAAGGAAGATAGCAATAAGGCAAAGGTTTCTGTGGTGTTTAATGTGACTGTCCAACACGGGAATGAAGAAGGGTATCGAAGCAGCGCGGCGCACGCTCCGTCCCTGGAGGGCAGGCAGCCTACAGGATGCTGGTACCATGCCCGCCCCTGCCGGCCTTCAGACCTGTAAAACTCCCCGAGAGCTACTCTGAAGGCTGAGCACTGGCCCTCCCATCAGCCTCTGGAGGAAAGAGGCACCTTCAAACCCCATGTGCGCTGATGTCCTATGCAAGCTGCAATGGGAATGGCTGGGGGTGGCTCCATGCACAACGGAGATGGGTCCACAGCAGGAACTCAGACCTAGAAATACCCTAGCCCAGGAGGTCTGCATCTCAGCATCATCATGGAAGGAACGCCCACCACCCCACCCCCCAAGCAGAGCTGGTCCATAAAGGCACAGATCAAAGCAGGACGGATGCAAAGGGATACCATACAAGACCCGTGGGATGGGAAAGCAGAGCGGTGGGTACCCGTGGCTGCTCTGCAGTTTCACTGCTGAGTTATTCAGCAGATCCTGCCCCTCTCTCTTCCATCCCTGTGCGAGGGCTGGAGCAGGGGAGGCAGGGACAAGACAGACGTGCTGTCAGCAGTCACTGCTTCATCTCCCCTTCCCGAATCATCCGCAGCTCGCTCTGCCCCTCAAACCTTTTCTAAAATTACAGGATACATCGATAGCATCTCACAGGATGTGCCGCAGCCGGCAGCCCTGTCGGTGGCAGGACAGACGCTAAGAAGGGCTCTGTGCAAGAATGCTGGAATATTAAAAAAGGACAGCTATCTTGATGACCTTCCCTCCCACCTTGCCCAAGCTGTTATCAAGCTCTATTATTCAGCAGGGATAATTAAAACAAGTGCATGATAGAAAAGCACCATACTGAAAATCAAAATCTTTCCTGCAATGAGTCACTACGGGAGTTAATCACATTTTGTTTACTATAAAGCTTTCAAACAGGAAAGTCACTTAAAGCTCTTAATATCAAATCTGTTTTTCAGCCTAGAAAACTCCCACTCTCATAATTAGGGGGCGTTTCAAGTCGTCTTTACCCCGCTGCTGTCTTCAAGTCCACTTCCACTCCCACACTGGCATGTGAGTTTTCCAGTTTCCAAATGAAGTTGGACCAAGAAACACGAGGATGTAGTGCACAGAAATTGCCGTGCTCTGTAGCTTCGTCTCTGCCGAGGAGGACCATGATGGCAGAACGAGCCACAGTGGCTCACTAAATAACCCGGTGGTGAGGCTGCGGATGCTCGAGCTGGATGACGAGCTCTGACATACCTTACCGCCCTGTGCTCGGATGGGCCCGATTTTCACACGCTCTGCCCTAACTATTTGGCTTCTGCTGACATTTTTGGAAGTCAGCTCCTGTTCTCTTGAAGATGAAAACTTAGTTTGAGAAATGGTATCTGGGTCCAAGAGAACACAGGAGGAGGGAGGGAGGGAGGAAACGGGGATCCCCACATCTGCTGGGAGTTTGGCATTCACTGGATTTCTTTCAGCCTGTTAACAATTCTTTCTCAAGGTTTCTCTGTGTGTACTGGATGGGCCTGGACTCCGCAGCTGCAGCAGATTATGCCGCAATACCACAGATCAAAGCACGGAGCAAAATCCCCATCCCCGGCTCACGGGCGAGTAGAGCCCAGTGCATCTCTGATGTACCCCAACCATCCGCTCTTTGGACATGGAGCGGACCCACCAGGGACCAGAAGGAAAAGGAGCCAGAGGCCATGTGCACGCGGAAACCCCCAGGACCCCAGCAGACCTGGAAGAGCCTCTTCTCACTCACACATAAGCTACATACCTCTTGCAAGGTCTATTTTAGAGGCAAATATTAAGTAGATTTTAAGATGTATGGACAAATTAAATGGACAACAAGGAAAGGAAAGAAATCATAGAATCATGGAATCATTTAGGTTGGAAAAGACCTTTAAGATCATCAAGCCCAACCCTTACCCTAACCCTGCCATCCCACCTCTAAACCCTGGCCCTAAGCACCTTGTCTGCCCGGCTTTTAAATACCTCCAGGGATGGGGACTCGACCCCTGCCCTGGGCAGCCCCTTCCAGTGCTTGACAGACCTTTTGGAGACAAAATTTTTCCCAATGTCCAACCTAAATCTCCCCTGGCACAACTGTTTCCCCTCGTCACATCATCTGTTCCCTGGGAGCAGAGCCCGACCCCCCCTGACCCCCCAGCTCCCCTCCTCCTGTCAGGCAGTCGTAGAGGGTGATAAATCACTCAGCAGCGCTTTGGAAAGCGGGGCTCACCACCCCACCATCACATTTCCACCTGCAGCACACGCAGCCCGGTCTCATACCTCCAGCTGCCTCCTGGCTGCGTTGCCTGAGCGGGAGGAAAGGGGAGGACGGGAGCAGCCCGGCCCGGCTCCAACGCAGCAAGGCACGCAGGCTAAGTACAACGATTGAAACCCAGCTCCGCAGATCAGCCTTAAGCGGGACGGATTTATCGACAAACCTGACGTTTTGCTGCATTAAGGCTGTGTTGAAGGCAGTGCCTGGCTGTCAGAAAGAGCAGGATGGAAATGTTTTAGCAAAGGACTTTTCCGTTACTTTGGGGGGATTTTTTGAGAGTAGGATCTGCCCAACACCTTCAAAGTCCAAGAACATATAAAGGCATCCAGCCTGTCTGGTAGCTTCCAGGTGGCAGCCACGGGCAGCTGCTACCACAAACCTGCTGTACCAGCCTCCAGCTTCATCGCCCTTTCTCACACATCTTTAAGTGTCTAGATTTTGTAAAGAACTAAGTTCAAGGCTCAGGAAGCAAATGAAAAAAGGCAATGCTTGCAGAGCATACGTTCTGGCGTCTGGTGCTCTTTATGCCAAGCCTGGTCCCCTTCCATCCCTCCCAACTTTCATTTCTCCCTGTGGTGGTGTTCAAGCATCTTCAGGTACCACGTGCTTTTTGATACAACATCAAAACGGATCCGTTAGCTCAGGGCTGATGAATGCCGTCAGAGGTTGGCCACGCTTACAGGTAGGCAATAAGCAGAAATATATTTCCAAGGGCAGCCGCTGGAAACTCCTGAGAAACTGCTGCTGGATACAGGGCAGGGTCTTGCCAGCCCCTGTTTGCTGAGAGGCTGAGCTCTTCACTGAGCTCCAGTTGCTGGGTGATAAAAAGTGACAGGTAAGTGTTTACCCACTGTAATTCACTTTGAAGACCGGACCACACCTTGATGTACTAAACAAACACAGCTTTTATGGCCCTTTTGTAACATCCCGAAGATGTGAGTTTAATAGGACACCATCACGAAGAAAAGGAAAGCCTTTCTCATCCCGCTTTCAGCTCCTTGTCCAACACGACCATCTCCCTAACTTCTTATCAAGCCTGCGAAGTTGGGCTGCCAGCCGATAACCTCGCTAGTCCTGGTTATCTTACAGCCCACCGACCACATTTCACAAGTCTGAAATACAGAAGAAAAACCTCCAGAGCTCAGGCGATTTACAATGAGGGTGGTGAAACACTGGCACGGGTTGCCCAGAGAGGTGGTGGAGGCCCCATCCCTGGGAACATTCCAGGCCAGGTTGGACGGGGCTCTGAGCAGCCTGGTCTGGTTGGGGATGTTCCTGCTCACTGCAGGGGGTTGGACCAGATGACCTCTAGGGGCCCCTTCCAACCCAAACCATTCTATGATTCGAAACGGCCCCTGACGCCAGGCTGCTGACAGGTATTTGCTATTTGCACGGCGATAGCAGCCAGGAGCCTCACCAAAGAGGACCCCGTGGGGCGGGATGGGGCACGGGTGCAGAACGAAGCCGCGGGCCCCGTGGGTGCCTCGCAGCAGCGCCCGGTCCTGCTGCACGCCGCTTCCCCTCAGCGCAGTCCCTGCTGTTAAAGATGTCATCGTTCTCGTTCATACATGTTTTTATATTATTCTGGCTTGGCATAATGCTCCCAATATTGTCACGCAGCAATGGAATCATTTGGGAGCCATGGAAAAGATGCACCGTAGGAAGCTCAGCGTGCTGACTTGTTTCTTGTTTTCTAAATTCCAAAATTACTCGAAAATTTTTTTCCCCTTTTTAAAAGTTTCTTCCCAGCTCTGAGCTGGCAGAGCATTAGCTAAAAACTTGAAATCTGCACTTATTTTGACATGAGGAGTGGAGACTAATGGTCAGGATTTTTGAAAACATTTTTGAATTTTTCCCTTTTTACAATCAGCTCTAACTGTTGGATAAAAATAAGAAGCGTGCATATGTGCTGGGGAGGGACAGGGGAATGGCTTTTAAAGTGGATTTTCCTTCCCCAATGCTAAAGACAAATGCATGCTCACATGCTTACAACCCCAGGAAAAAACCAAGCACCCCCAGAAAAGCCAGCTCTGTTTGCACATTGGGGGTGGGTGAAGGGACTTTCAAAGCCCTGCATATCAGAAGGGAAAGGTATTCAGCAATACAAATTAAATATGAGCTAAAGAGAAGGAAACAGGTGGCTAAATGAACTAGCAATTGCCCTTTCACCTCCGTGGCCTTGCTTTGAATCCAGCTCTAACCAGAATTATTAAATTCATACTGATGGGATGGTGGCTACAAAGACACCGGGGTTTGATTGTTTCGGCCGAGCTCATGGCAGCCAGATCGTGCACGCAATCCCCTTCCAGTAATAAGAAAGCCTGGCCTGGGGAAGGGGAAAGTTGAGATTTTTGTCATATTAATTTACAGCTGACTGCAGCTCCGGGCCATTCTGCACACTCCAACGTCTCCTCGCGCTGCTGTCCGCATGAGAACTATAAAATGTTAACCCTGGATTGAATTAGCATCCAGGATGAAATATGTGCTCAATACCCTCTCCCCTACGAAGCTTTCTCCCTTCAGGGCACGGCTGGGGAGGACGGAGATGCAGCACCTGCCTGCGCTTCGGAAACACCAACCTCCGGGGCTCCCGGGCGCTCGCAATTAAGGTGAGTTAAATTCACCAGCATTTTTCACAGGGGAAGGAAAATTACATTTAGAACTTTTTTTTTTTTAATTTTATTTTAATGGTGTTCAATAAAATGCCTGGTTTTAATCACCAGAGCCGCTCTGCCATCCTCACTCAGCCCCCATGCACTTTCCATCCACCAGCCCCGCTCTGCACCCATGGGTTCACGGTCACGTATAAGTGGCGTTTCCCAAACTCAGCCAATGCGACACCGCAGGTGTCATGGGTTACTTTTGTCACTGTACTTTTTATTTTATTTGTTGGCTATAGATAAGATATCGACTATCTGGAACAAGACCCTATTTTGCCTCCAGCATCATCACTAGCTTGGATAGCTTACCACGGTGTTAAAGGGAAGATGACCACACAATCACTTGAGCAGATCCAGAGGGGAGAAAAAAAAAAAAAGAATTTCCCAGCAAATTCTTAGCAAAACCCACGCTGCAAAAATTCATCCTCCTGCCTGCCGGCTGCAGGACTTGACCCAGCCAGCACGGCACCGACCCAGTCCTGTTTATAAAACTTGGTAAGCCTGCTGAAAACTAGCTATTTATGACTAATAAATTCTCTTTCAAATGCAGTAGATTGCTGAATGCATTCACAAAGTTTGCCAACTGGCGGCCAGGGGACTTTGAGGGTGGAAATCAAAATCACCCCTTCACTCCCACTGAATCAATTCCAGCCTTGCTTGATTGAGTAACCTCACATGCCCCCTCTCTCTCCCCATCATTGAAAGAGTATCCAACAAAAGGGATTTCAGGGGAAATTAAGCCATAGCGAGGAAGTTTACCAACAGCTTTCAATTTCTGCATTTCACAAGTTTGATTAAATCATGGCAGAAATCCCAAACCTAAGGCCGTGGCAGGCGGTGGCACAGGGAACAGAGCACAGGGCTGGGGGGCCGAAGCGCAGAAGGATGCCACCAGCTGTGTCTTCCGAAGATGCCTTGCTGTTTGGTTTTAGGGTACTGAAATCTGAATTTGCACCGTGGCATGTTGGGGATCACCTTCTCCAACCACAGAGAGGATGAATGTGTGGAGAGAATGGGTCCTTGCTTTTCTGCTGCTTTTTTTTTTTTTTTGGTGAGAGGAGCACATCTGGACACTGCTCCTTTTTATTGTATCATCCCTAGCTCCTGCCACAAGGGTTAAGCAAAACACCAAGTTGTGAGGTGTCCCTGGTACTTCCTGGCACTGGCAGAGGCTCCGTAAGGGGAATCCCTCCCTGGACCCCCAGGACCTGCCCCAGACCTTCTGGATCTGCAGAAGGCTCGGAGCATGGGAACCATGCAGGTCTGTCCCTGGAGAGGATTCCTTCCACCGTGTCCAGATTGCAGCCACCACAGACAAGGAGAATGACAGAAGCCCATCTCCGATGTCCCTGCTCCAAGGGTCCCCCACCTGCTGGCTGCTGCACAACCCCAGGCTGCCATCCTACCTGGATGCAGCTCAGCCACCCCAGGGGAGACAGGGGGGAGCATCCTCCGGCGAAGGTCCACGTGGGTCCAACTGGCACCTCCAGCTCTCCCAGACCTCCTGCTGAGCTCTCACCCCCACCTCTGCCCCACGCAGATGGGTGCAGTCTTTGACCTCTACTTCAGACCTCTCTTTCTCTCCTTCCCTCCTGTGTTCACTCTCCTTTCAGTTGCCTTTCTAATTAGCTGATCCCCTTCTAATTAAACCTGCCTGTGCCCAAACAAAATCCACAGCATTACCCTTGCTCCCTCTCCCCCATCAACTCCACCAGCCCCACTTTCATCCCTGACCCCCCCTTTCCCAAACGATCAAGCTCAGGCACAAGTTCAAGAGCCACCACGGATGCACCCTCACAGACAACTCCATACGGATTTGACGCTTCGCATGAAGAGCAAAACATCTCCAAAGAAGAGAAAACCGTCTTCCTTATTCACTCAACGGCAGCAAACGCGATTCAGGGGCGCAGGGGCGATCTGT
Organism: Butorides virescens; assembly: GCA_017310255.1. NCBI lineage: Eukaryota > Metazoa > Chordata > Aves > Pelecaniformes > Ardeidae > Butorides > Butorides virescens. The sequence goes on along the minus strand of JADKXX010004758.1, from coordinate 74,484 downwards.
CGGCACCTCGCTCTGCGCGCCCGAGCCACGCAGCTCCCGCCCCGCCGCCGCTCGGAGGGAGGGAGGGAGGGAGGGAAGCGGCCGAACCCCGACATGCCAAATCCTTCCTTTTCATCTTACGCAGATCGCTCTGCCCAACTGTACCCCTTTCAGGCTGCTGTACCTGGGTGATTCAAAATGAAAAAAAGCCTAAATAATTAAAATGTCATTCAAGCTCTAAGCCGATATGAGTCACTGTTACAAAAAATATCTTAAAAATTCTTTCAGGAGTGGGGGATAATTATATTCCTCCCTATCTATTGATTTTTCTCTACAATGCAGATGTCAGATTTTCCACGGTTTTTTTCTTTTTCTCTTTTTTTTTTTCCCTGGAGTGAGTGTCAAGGAGGAACAAAGCACTCTTTGAGACTTTTTCAGCCCAAAATTAATTCTGAAAAAAATGGTACAGACAGGCCAATAGCACGGGAAGCCGAGAAAAAGCCTGGTGACTCAAGCTATGTCTGCAAAACCCCTATTGATACCAGCTCTGGAGAGAAGGGTGGGGTACGGGGCACCAGCCTTATAAATTTAGAGTCAGTTTAAAAGACCTCCTTTCTGCATCTTGACAGTACAAAAGATGGGTGAAAAAGAAAAAAAAAAATCCCAATGAAGGGCAATCCTAAATTCTAGATTTTAATTTTTCCTCATAATAGGACTACAAAACGCTCCCAGAGAAAATCCCAAGCAGGGCCTTGCACTTCACGCACTCAGCCCCCCGCCAGCCCCTGCTACCCACAGAAAAAGTGGTTTCAACATCTTTGGAAAGCCAAATACGTACCAGTGTATTTTAAAGACCAAACCAACTGTAATTTAGACCCCAAGATTGTGGAAGAGGAAGGAGCATTACAAAGTTAGAATTTAAAGAAAAAAAAAAAAAAGCATTTAATGACTGTAGGCCAGGGCTGCTCCTCAATGACGCCGGAGACCCCGGCACCAGAAGCACTCAAACCCAAGACCTGACACGATGCCTTCAGACCTCAACAGAAATAACAAAGCACTTTGAGTTTTCCCGCTCTTCACACCAGGTCACCCAGCCTGCTCACTGCCCGCCAGCTCCAGCTTCCTTCTGCATTTGAAAGGATAAAACTGGAAAAATTTCTGGATTTTATTTCAACCGCAATAATGAATATCACACTCAAATGCAGCGTTCACCAGGGCAAGGATGTTTGATGGGTGCAACACTACAGCAACAATACACAGCAGCAGCACGATCCTTCTGCCGGATGCATGAAACTGCCTTTTGAACCCCACGATGTTGTTTTATGACTTTTTTTTTTTCCAACATACCTCATAACGGACACAACATTTAATTCCCAAGACCAGCAAGGGCTCTAGCATTTTGAAAATTCAATACATTTTCAATAGTCCTTTTATGTCTCCAGGCTCACGTTATGACTGTGGAAATTGTTTGCGTACTGTTAAATATTTGCATAATTTATGAGCCCAAATCTTCAACTGCAGAGTGCCCTGGCCCTGTCTCCCACCCGCAGGCTCCGCTGGGGGGTTCGAGCTCTGTGGCGCAGGAAGGTTGATCCACACTGTGTGTGCTGCAGATGGGTGTTTTGTTCCTTGCTTTTAGAAACGCCCCACTGGGAAGACGTGACATGGGTATTCGGCTTTTTGGAAACTTTCTTTCTACAATTCTGACAGCAGCAAACTAAAGGCTTTAAGAAGAGGTGTACCTGATGTTCATGCAAACCTCTCATTACACGAGCAGCCGATAATTCAAATCTCTCCTGCTTCTTCCATGCAAAGAGAGAGAAATAACGGGCTAGAATACCTGCTCCTTAGCCAGAGAATGACAAGCTTATGCTCATCAGATGACACCGCTGTTTAAATACCTTTATTCTGTACCTTGTGCATCAGTTCCAAGCCCACACTCAGCCCTATTCAGGTCCAAGCTTGCGCCAAGGTGATGGGACTTCCCCATCACTTGAAGAACGTTCGTTCTCGTCCGGTGTTAGCAGGTTATAGGACCAGTCTCCAGATTCTCTGGAACAAACACCACTTGCCTGGTACCCTCCCGCCTGGGCAGGGACAGGCTCTGACACGGCCCCAGGACCGTAAGCCCACAGGATAGGTCCCATCCACAGAGGAGGCGAATGTCCTGGCTCTGCTGCAACGGTGGAGGTTGGTCTGGCACAAAAGCTAAACTGGAGTCACCAGGAAAGGTGACTGCAAAGGACCTCATAGAATGGTAGAATTGTTCAGGTTGGGCTCGATGATCTTAAAGGGCTTTTCCAATCGTTCCCCTAACCCTGTCATCCCACCACTAAACCCTGGCCCTAAGCACCTCCTCTGCCCGGCTTTTAAATCCCCCCAGGGATGGGGACTCGACCCCTTCCCTGGGCAGCCCCTTCCAGGGCTTGACAGCCCTTGTGGGGAAGGAATTTTTCCCAATGTTCAACCTAAACCTGCCCTGGCACAACTTGAGGCTGTTTACCCTCATCCCATCACCTCCTACCTGGAAGTGGAGAATGACCCCCACCTCACCACCCCCTCCTCCCAGGCAGTTGTAGAGGGCTGGAAAACACTTTTCTGAAAGAGAAGTCACTGGTGTTGATTTTTGTCTCGTTCTATTTGTTGCTGTTTTTTCCTCCCTCAGCTACCAGAAAGACCCTTTGAGAAGCCACCATGGCTGCACCAGCATCTGATTGACTTTGAAGACGCCTGCAAGGAGTGGGTGAAAGGGATTTTGAAAAGTTCTTGGCATTGGTGGCTCCCTGCCTTTTACAGCCACGAAGGAACAACAAGTCTTCCTGCCAAGGGCTATTACTAGACAAATGGAGAGAGATCAGAGGCACAAAGGAGGTTGCTAAGGAGTCAAGTGTGGGATCCCTGCAGAGAGGAGGAGGGCTGCAGCTGGGACGGCAAAGGTCAGAACATTGCAGACATCATTTTCCAAAAATTCCCATGAAGCCCCGGCGCGGGAGTCGGGAGCCTGGCCCCGCCGTGCTTGCCTATGAATAATGAGAAAGCCATAAAAGAAAGCTCCCTTTCTTCCCTCCTACCCACGCTAATGTAATAAAACAAATTAGAATAATTATTCTCAATTTCAGAGCCATAATGCCCAGGATCAGGGCACGCTTGTCACTGAAATGACAACTACATCCGTTTGATTCTTCGTCTTTTTTTTTTTCATATTTACAGAGATCGCCTAAATTCCAACTTTTATTTCATTACATCTAATGCAATTTTACTACAGGCATCCAGATTCTGTTTGCTTCAAAGTCTTCATTATTTTTGCCAGAAAGTTCATCTCCCTTATTAGCTAATCACATCCCCGCCCTTCCCAGTAACCTTTAAAATGCCACCCACGTTATGACACTTTTAACAGAATCCAAGCAAAAACAAAACAAGAAGCATGAAGAGTTTAACATGAACCACCGGTTTCTAAAATAATTCGCTGCAGTTGGTTACAAGAAACATTCTTCCAATAGCAAAGAAAATTAAAAGTAATTTTAAAAGCGATTAAATATCTAATGATGTACAAATAATCTGGAAAGAATTGATCCCTTCTCTGCAGAAACACATCTTGGTGTGAAAGATGGACAACTTTTACCAAGAAACAATGATGAGAATTTAGCGGAAGAGTTTATTGCTAATTATTATAAATCTTTTTGCACTATTTCTTTCCCAAGACTACCGCTTTAAATGATCTTTTTTTCCTCCTGTAAAAGGGGAAACATAGCTTTTGTGTAGACTTGAAACGCCAGAGGATTTAAATGATTTTCTAAGTCTCTGCCTGCCAAAAAATGCTCCGGGACTCATCTGTCCTGCAGCGGCTTCTTCCGAGGATGTACTCAAACTGCTCAGAGAGGCAGAGCTTGGACTTGGAGGGGTTCAAATCTGTGGTTACATTCAGAAAGGAAAAGTGGGGAAAAAAAAAAGATATTTTGCTTACAGGGAGGAAACCAAGCGGAGGGAGTGCCAAGTCACAGCTTGAAAAGATGCACTTGGGTTTCCCTAAATTCCCTGTGTGCCCCTTAGGACCTCCCGTGTAAGGAGGCATGGGGGGAGCGGCTCCCTGGGAAGGGCTCCCAAATACATGAAGACAAGAGGGAGAAGACCACCCCTTCCCTGGGTGACCCTGTCCCTGGCTCCTTGTGTCCCACCAGCCCTGCAGCGGTTTTAAAGGGCATCGCACCAGGAGGACGCCAAGGACGCTGCACACACAGCAGATTGTTACTATATTATTATCTAAAAATACAGATCTATTATAAATATTATTATTATATTATTACATAACACATACATTAAAGGACCTAATTCTTGGGGCAAGCGTGAGGCTTTGGCCTAAGCTGCCCAAGCTCATGGCCCCGGCCGGGGAGCGGAGCCTGCAGGGCACGGACCCATCTGCACCCAGACCCCACGGAGTCCTTCCAACCCCAACACCTGCAGCAGCCAGTGATAGATTGGCAGCTTTAAATCTGAATTTCCTTGCTTTGGGCACTTTTAAATTAAAGTGGTAATGTGCTTTAAATCCCGTTTCCCTGCTTTTTCACTACAGTCTTCAATCCTTTCCTCCAGAAACTAATCAAGATGTCTCAGACTCACTTATACTCTCCGCTCCAGCCACCTTCCCTAGTAACTTATTCCATATGTCTGTGATCCTTTGCAAGACAAGGCTCCACCTTCATTCCCTATTTACTTCCAGTTTCCCAACGTGCTGTTACACCCCCGGTGCATGGATCCCCATTGCATCTCCAGTAGGGATAATTATTTGTACAGACCATCGCATCATTGAGCCAGCAGACATCACCTACCTAAGGGACGCACCTCAGCAGCACTGCCTGCCCTCTGCAAACCCATCCTGATGCAAAATAAAAGCGCTTATTGGAAACCCTTGAGAAATGATCGCCTCTCCCATTAACAGTCCAAACGAGCAATGCCGCACATCTACAGCTTCGCCTGTACGTATGTGCCTAGGCTGCCATGAAACAGGGACGCAGCAGGCTTGCAGGAACAAGAGAGTGGGAATCTCGAGGCGTTTAACCTCCTCGATCACCATTCCTGGCAGATATTCCCACTGACCCCTCCCTTGTCCAGAGCGTGCGTTGGGATGGGATCCGTGTTACCGGCACACCAACCCCCAGCCCTCGGCTGTGTGTGACACAGGGAACTGCCAGGCTCCCCGCCGGTGCCCCGCAAAGGGAAGGCACAGGAGATGGCTTTAAATGGATAGGATGAAAAGCCACATAAACTGAAGCACAGCGTCACTGCTGGGTGCTTCCAGAGGAACCTCGGACACTCGACAGCATCGCGGCCACGTGCAAGCAGCAAACAGTCGCATTCGCTCTGAGCTGGGCAGGCCGGAACCCGGCTGTGCATGATTTTGGCAGCCCCAGGCTTGACAAACGTGCCCAAGCGAGAAGGGGCCCCGGCATCTCGCTGGGACTGGCACGGCATCCTTTGCTGGATGGGGCTCACACATCCTTGCTCCCGCTCTGCCCATGCTCATCCCAGTTTCTCCCCCGGCCCCTGCCTCAGTTTGGGACCTGTTTTCCCATCCTGGTCCCTAAGTCATATTTTCTGTCCCCAGCAGCAGGGCAATTTTTATAGGGGACTGGCTGCTTGCTTTGCTTTTTAACCCGCTAAGTCCTTGTCCTGTCCCACCGTTACCACAGTACTCCACCAGCTCCGCTTGGAAGAGGCAGTGGAAGAGGCAACTATGCTGAGAGTTAGACCTGAACTCGTTAGGCACCCTGTTTAGATCTGCTTTATCGACAGAAAGATGTGCTGATAGAAGGGAACAGCCCTGCTTTTTAACTGCCTCTTATCAAAAACCCCCTCCGGTGTGAGACTGGAGGAACCATGTGTAACAAGCAGAGCCAACCCTTGGGTATAAGCGTCGAGGACATCATAAAAGTCGTGTCTACGGTCAAAGCATCAGCCTTTGCGAGTCAAGATTCAGCTTGATGCAGCTGGAGCTCCTCAGCAGCACAGGGCAGCATCGCACCACGAGCCGGACGGGTTGGTTAAAGCTCACGCAATGCAGGAAAACCCCATGGCAGAGAGATTGGGACATGCCCCCGACACCCAGCACTGCTACCCTGCACCCCCTGAGGCTGGTGGCCGGGGCCTCAAGGATGAGCCTCATGTAGGGTTCTTCCCAAAATCTAGTTAAATCCTGTTCCCATATCCCTTCACATGTGTGTTTTCAGTTCCCAAGCTTATCAGCGTTACTATAGTTACACACACAGGTGTTGACGAAAATAAAATTCTCACATTTCCGAGCAAGTATGAACACAATGTTCCTTAGACACTCAACTAATGAAGAAACAGAAACTGTATTTTACGGTTTATGTATGCAATCACTGATTACTTTCGGGACCCAAAGAGCTGCTACGACGTTTCAGCAAGGCGATGTTAGCAACCCGTCAGCTCTCAGCTGCTCCCCAGCCTGCCCCCAACGCAAGCGGGGCAAGTACTCGGATTCCCCCAGCACATGGTTTTCGCCTGCAGCAGGTAATTACAGGGAATATACGAACTTGACAAAGCTGCCATCTACTTCCAAGTTTTTGCAAAAAACCCAAAAAAGCATGGGACTAACATTTGCTGAATGGGGTATTAGCCACAAATTGTATTTTCTGCTAAAGAATTGCTCATGAGCAATGCTTCTGCTCATCACAAAAACCACCCAAAAGCAAAAGAAAAACTTGCTCATCTCAGGGGTGAAGCCCATGGCCCCACCTAGCGCCGTGTATGATCCCATGATCATTATTATAACTAAACCAGAGGCTCCCCCCAACAGCCCGGCCAGAGCACGAAGCCCAGACAGCACATACATGACTTGGCTTTGAAAAGCCACAAGGCGAAGGGGAGATGCTGCTCCACCAAACCGGGGGAGCACACCTACTCCTCCAACAAGTCCCTTTACCAGGGACCAGGCGATTATAAAGATCTGCAATTTGCTTAAATGGCTGCCAGGAGCCAAGAGCCCCTCAGGACCCCCAGCCTGCGGTGAGAGGCTCAGAGAAGAGGCTGACCCAGACCAGGGAGCTGGGCCAGCAGCCCCGCCATCCTCAAAGCCATCAAATGCACAGAGTCCAACAACAGCTCTACAGGGAGCAGAGCAGCTGGAAAACAAACCCTGTCTGCTGAAAAAAAAAAATATATATACATATATACACACTTGAGAGAGGGCCGAAGCTTTGAGAGCGCAGCATCATGCCTTCGATGTCTCCCCAGAGAACTGCAGATGTCAAACACCTAATTACCACCAAGCAACTCTGCCGAGCAAAGCACCTTACTGACAGCGTGGGCTGCTCCTTTCAGCAAGCCACCGCCATTTGGTTAATGTCCTTGGCTAACGCCCGACGGGCTGAGCACACACCTTTGCTCACCCACCTCTCAATTCTTATGGAAACACAAAACAACACTTTGCATCTTCAAGCATCAAGAAAACAGAGCGACGGAGAGCAGCAAGCAAAACGACGAAGACGCCAAGTCACCGAGCCCTTCTGAGGCAAATCAGCCCCGTAAACGTCTGTTTGCATCACTTATTTCCTAACAAGCTGCTCGCTCGCACAAAGGGACCGCTATTCTGTTGCCTCTGCGTGTTCCTAAGAAGCATCCGTCTTTACATCCCGCGCTAATGGATTATTAGGAACATCAAACATATAGATTGAATCACGTAATTACGCCTTTTAAGAAGTCAGCAATATTTGAGATCAGCCCGGCGCTTGCTGCCAATCAAACCCCAGCAGCAGAGCCTGCCTGCGCTCCTCGCCTCCCGCGAGCACGCAGCCGGGGTTATTTTACTTCTCATGTGCTGTCTCTCCCCTGAGAAAGCCCAGCCTGCCCCGAGGGAAGGCATGCACAATAAAGCAAGACCTGGGCATGATTTTTTGGAGGGAGGATTAGCCAGGACACAGCAAGGCTCCCTTACACAAGTCCGGAGCTGGACGACGGTGCTCAAGTGCTTCAGCGGCAAACACCTGGTCAAGAGGAGAAAACAGGACCATGCTGGGGATGCTGGTGAGCACCAGGAGCAACGGCCACCTCCTAAGCAAGAAGGAGATTAGCAGAGAGACACAAAAGAAAAGGCAGCAGCAAAGCAAGGGAGCAGGCACAGTGCATCCGTGAGCTTCACGAGCTGCCTGGACGTCTTCCACCGGCTCTGTGGGCTTCCATGGTTTATGTGGTAGAAAGTACAAAGATGTATCACTGCGGGGTCCAGAGCAGGGCCACCAAGATGATCCAAGGGGTGGGAAGCCTCTCTCTCAGCTATATGGGGATGGGCTGAGAGAGCTGGGTTTGTTCAGCCTTGAGCAAAGGAGGCTCAGAGGGGATCTCATCACCACGTACCAGTATCTAAGGGGAGGCTCCAAGGAAGATGGAGACTCTCTTTACAAGGAGTCCCATGGAGAAGACAAAGGGGAATGGACACAAATTGTTCTTGGGGAGATTCCAATTGGACACGAGGGAAATTTTTCCCCATGAGAACAGTCACCCACTGGAATAATCTCCCCAGGGGAGGTGTTGACTCCATAGAATCATAGAGTCGCTTTGGTTGGAAAAGACCTTTAAGATCATGAAGTCCAACCTTTAACCTAACCCTGCCATCCCACCACTAAACCATGTCCCTAAGCACCTCATCTATCCTTCTTTTAAATACCTCCAGGGATAGGGACTCGACCACCTCCCTGGGCAGCCCATTCCAGAGCCTGACAACCCTTTCTGTGAAGAAATTTTTCCTAATGTCTAGCCTAAACCTGCCCTGGCACAACTTCTTCTGTTACCAGGGAAAAGAGGCTCCATCACATTGGACACTTTCAAAGACGCAGCTGGACAGGGTGCTGGGCCACCTCATCTAGACTGTGCTCTTGCCCAGAAAGCTTGGGCCAGATGATCCTTGAGGTCCCTTCCAACCTGGGATTCTATGAGGCTTTTGAGACAACCTGAAGTCTTCACTGGGAGCCATCACGTTGCAAAAGAGACAAGCGTGCCCATGGCACACTCCAAACCCGCACACGGCACTGCTCACGTGATGTCCAGCACAAGGCAAGAAAGCCCAAGCTAACCCGAGGGAATGCCATTTGCTTGGAGGATAGCATTTTACACGGAAAGCCTTACCCCCAACCAGCTAGAAGAGTCCCTGGAGAACTGTGCGGGTCGAACTTTCTTTCTGTGTAAGATAGGATCATTGCCAATCCCACCTCTGGGAAAAACCTCCTTCAGCCCACACTTGTGCACATGCTTCAGCTCCTGCCCAGATTAGGGAGGAAACCAAAGATGGCCCGTGAGCCGGTGCACCTGCGCTCCAGGAGGATGCTTTGGTTTCACGCATATAAACTCGCTTCCCAGTGCCTGCAAGCATCATTACCCAGGCCGAGAAGGAAACGTACACGTGTTTGGGCCCCAAAACATTAAAGATACCATCAATCACTGATTTCCACTTGCTTGTATAGATCCCCATTTAATGACCTTTCCATGTTTTCCTCTCCCGTGCCTGTTCCTTATATATCAGCAACCCAGACAGACAAGGGACCCGAGGGGCGGCATCTCTTCTGCAGAGGGCTCTCCCTAAAATAACGGGAGAGTTATTACCCCCCAGATAAAACCAAGAAGCAGCACAGAGATAACAGTAACAAAGATGTTTGGTGAGCATGGTTTTCCTTTATATCCAACCTGTCCCGTAATTCAGACTATATATCACAAATTAGCAGGAACAGGGCGAAGCTCAGTCAGACTCCCATTGTAAAAGGAAAGCAGGATGCAAGCTTGGTGATCCTATGACTTGTTAAGAAAATTAGTGGTGTTCCGCTACGCTTGGTGCCACAGTGTCCTGGTTTCGGCTGGGATAGAGTTAATTTTCTTCACAGAAGCTAGCATAGTGCTGTGCTTTGGATTTAGTGCTAGAAGAATGTTAATAACACAGTGATGTTTTTAGTTGTTGCCAAGTAGTGCTGAGACTGCTCAAGGACTTTCTGAGCTTCTCCTGCTCGGCCAGGTGCATAACAAGCTGGGAGTACAGCACAGCTAGGACAGCTAGCCCAAACTGGCCAAAGAGCTATTCCATACCATATAACGTCATGCTCGGGGGGGCTTAGTCAGTCGGTCGGTTGGTTCGGTCGCGGGGAGAGTGGTCGCTGCTCGGGGACTGATCGCGGCTTGGGGAGTGATTGCGGCTCGGCACGGGCTGGGTATCGGTCGGCGGGTGGTGAGCAATTGCATTGTGCATCATTCGTTTTGTATATTCTGTATATTTTGTTATCATTCTCATTATTACTATTATTATTATTATTTTCTCTTATTAAACTGTCTTTATCTCAGCCCTCGGCTCTAACCTTCTATTCCTTCCCGATTCTCTCCCCCATCCCACTGAGGGGAGGGGGGGGGAGTGAGCGAGCGGCTGCATGGTGCTGAGTTGCCAGCCGGGTTAAACCACGACACACGGACTGTCCGTTCTTTCTGTAATCAGCGTCATGACTGAGAAGCAGCATTTCAGAAGCTGAGAAACATCGAGACCACAGGAGTCAGCCTCCATCCAGCAGGGACAAAGGGGCTATGCTGACATTTGTGAAAACATCATTGGTGCTAAACAGCCCAAATAATACATTCACAATGAGGTTCTTAAAAAAAAAAAAAAAAAAAAAACACCACACAAAAAAATCCACCCCAAAAAACCAAACACACTTACCCCCTTGCCCCCCCAACCAATTCCCCATCCCCAGACCCTGCAGTCAAATCGAAGTCTAATTTGCATCCAAGATAACTTGCATCTTGGACTTCACCAGGTCAGAGGATTAAGAGGTTACCTTCATGGAATCTAATCCGGCAAGGCAGGGAACACTCAGCTCCCCGCGAACCACTGCCCAGGGGTCCTGCAGGGACTGGGATCCCTCGGGTCACCCACCCAGGTCCCCATGGCTGTCACTAGAGGCCAGCCAGTGCTGTGTTACTGCACTCACAAACCTTTAACACTTTAGACCTTTGCTGCCCTCAAAAATGCAATGAAGAAACCACGCAGGCCAGCTACTAAAGTGCTCACCATCCCGTGCTTAAAGGAGAGAACAAGAAATTTAATTTGTAATAGAACGTGGACAGGTATTTCTGGTAGGTTAGCAGCCTTCAACTGTGTTCCCTAAACAGTTGCTTAAAATACCTGAAAACAACTGTAAAACCCAGGCCTCAATAGTGGCTGGTGCATTACACTTTAAGCGATGCTTTAAACTTGTAGAAATCCTTCCTTCGGCAGAGAGCAGCTGCCCGTGGGACCATGACCACCCCGCACCCACCACATGGCTTGGGGACAGGCACTCCAGCCAGCTCGAGGGTCGATGTGCCCGGGACCTTCTCCAACCAACTTTGAAAGATCTCAATTTTAATGAAGTCAACACAACATCCAAACAAGAAATTGGAAAGCATCGCGAACGACAGACACGTTCTCACAAAAATTTAACACCAAAACCACCCTTAATTACTCATCCCAAAAGGTTTCAACAGAACCATTCTCACCAGACCAACAACATAGCCTTAATACCTGTTGGATCAGCTGCACGGAGACCCACATCTCATCACCTGTGATACTCATGGGAGCTGCAAATTATTGTCCCCAGGGAGCTCTGCACAGAGCCAGCAGCAGTCCACCGAGCTGTGGTGACACCAAGCAGAAAGTGCCGTCACCGAGCCAGCCCCGCGGCTGCCCGCAGCAGTGCCAGCCCCCAACCCCCCCGGCTGCTCCCCCAGGCCACGGGCTCCCATGTTGCAGCAGAGCCCACGTACAGGTTTACAAACTGTTGGTTTAAGACAGGCCATATTTTTAAGGATTATCTTCCATTATTCTCTCCCAAAACTGCACACTGCACCGCACTTGGCTACCATGCTTCCCTTCCAACACCATTTTCCCCATGAATAACATGAAGCTCTGCAGACGCTCACATTTTGATTCCTTTCCTATCAGCAGCCTTGCCGAGAACCATTCCAGCTTTTTTTCTAATAGCAATTTCCCACCTCTCCCAGGAAAAGACTCCATGGGACAGATCACAAGAGGCTAAGTAATTTTGCATTCATCTACCCAACCACAACAGCTTGCGTGCCATGAGCATCCTGGCATTGCTGTTCAGCCCAGCACGGGGGTCTTCCCATCAGCTCCATCGCCTGCCCTCAAACAAGACCCTCTCTCTGCAAGAGTCAGGCTTCCTAAAAAACTGGATTTCTACCAGTTAAAGTAAAGTTGCAGTTATGGATACATCCAGTAGCCTCCATCCCAGAGTACGGCAGGAGCAGGATGGCAGGATTCAGTATCATTCACCTGAACTCCAAACTTATGGCATTTGAAAAGTTTTGCAAAGGTGAGTTTGTCCCATAAACCCTGCCTGAATATTTTCAGCCAGCAGTTGCATTAAAATCTATGGGATTACCTACATGTACAGGTACTCTACAGGGCCATAGAAAGCTGTGCTGGAGTGAGCCTTCAGGAGTCATTTATCCGTCTGTGGTGCCCTGCAGCAGGACCAGACCTATTTAATTAATAATGAACAAGAATTGCAGGAATTAATAATGAGCAAGAATTGCAGCTTTAGGCAGCTGAGCAAAATTTGGCAATGCTAGACAAAAGCTATGGCAAAAAGTGAATGCAACATCAAAGACTGGGTTTTGAAATATCACTCGCACAGCACATAAGAAAAAGCAAAATTTTCTGCTCTTCCAAGCTGAATTTGCTGAACTGTTGGGGGCTGGGAAGCTGCCCTTTGATGCAACAAGCCTCCAGCACACATTTTTCAAGAATATCTACTGCGATAACACGTTCTCCGTGACCGAAGTTGCCTTGAAAACCAGTAATGCTAACACAAAAAAAAGTTTGTCTTTTATTTATTTTATAAGAGCAGGAGGATAATTAAGAGCTTATTGAGCTCGACTACAGATTCAAGGACTTGAAGAGCTGCAGTTAGAGAGGAGGACTTCAGAGCAAATGGACACGGGAATGTCCCACCTGCCTGCAACCTCCTCCTACAGTGGTGACCCTTAGCTTAAAGCTTTGGGATATTTTGAAGTGTCCAAAATGCGGATCCAGTTGACAGGGTAACGCCCCTGCCACACCTTTAGTTTAAGCTTTATTTTAACAAAGATGTGTCAGTTCCTGATGGATTCTTTTACAAGTTACTTGGGAATTTCCACTGGCACCGGGACAGTAACGCAGCAATTGTTCTCTTTGAAAACACGGAGGAGAGAATGACATCTCAGTAAAGTGCACACAAAATAAAAACAACTCAGGGTAAAGCTCCTGGTTCCTGGGAATTACCCACTGGATTCCCAACCACCTTATCAAAAAGCCACAAAGCCCAAGGCTCAAACTTCACTTTTATTCCTTTTCAAGAGCAGCACCAACACAGTCAGTCTTACTCCTGTGCTTGTCCTCCTTAAAACAAACGCCAAAAATAAGCAATAATAAGATTCTGCGCACCTGAGCACGAAGCCTTTCCCGCTACGTGCTCCTTCCCTGTAACCAGAACAATTCCTGCACCAGAGGACTCCAAGGGGCTGGACCAGGGGCGGGTTTTCTGCTAGGATGAGATCCTCCTCTTGCTGTCACCTCAAAAAACCAAAAACATGAAGTCCCACTTACCGCTCCAAGCATGATCCTGAAAATCAGCCACCGAAAGCCCCAGATGACGATGCTGGACGGAGGAGTGTGCTGGGGCAAGCGGGAGAGGGTCCAGAGTGGGCAGAGGAATATCCCCAGGAACCCTGTTTCCAGGAGCTGCGATTCCCATCCTGTAGCGCCAACAGGTGAGAAATGAAAAAGAAAATAGTTATTGTACAAGTCCTGTAAGTTATCCTTTCACAAGTTTTAAATACCCAAGAAGAAAAAAAGAAGAAAACTGTAACGCTTTTTAAATTTAACTTGGAGGAACTCAGGTCCCAAGTCTGTCCTAACGCGCACATCACACCGCTGGGAATTCAGATGCTTCAGGCTACAGCGGGAACGATGTGCATCTACATTTGGTGCACTGGGGTGGGTTGCTCTTTCCCAAGAGCACGCACCGACACTTTTGTTGTTTACATGGTTATCTTACACAGTGTGAAGCAAGAGATAAAAATAAGAACTTTTATGAAGCAAAGGAAAATGCGATGTAAGCGCGCTGGGCATTGGCAAGGTGACCCAAGCCCAGAACTGATCAGTGTCGCTATCAATTCCTGTGGATCATGGACTGAGTGAGCCGTTGCCAATGGGCCCGCTGATGTTACTGGATTCGTGCCCAAAAAAGGGGCAGTCTTTATCTTCAAAAGAGAACGATTAAAATCACAGTAACTCTTATTCCTCATCAAAATTAATGTGCACCCAGAAGCTTCAATCTTAAAAGAAAAATCATAATGAAAAGTCCAAATCATCCATCGAGCCAGTTTTACGCATTGCTGGATTTGGCAAAGTTACTCTAGATTGAACTCCAGTAGAACCAAGACCAAAGCACAGCCCCGCAACCACACAGCGAGCCCGCTACCTGCGACACTGGGCGCTTTGGAGAAGGCAGACTCTGACCTACTTCATGCAAACCTGCATTTTGCATTTTCCTTTTCCCAGCACAGAGGATGAATCATTTCAATAAATGATTATTCCGGAAGAGCTGGAACACAGCAGTTCTGTTTTGACAGGTGAAGTCCAACCTCTGCTACATTTTGAAGTAACAACATACCGATGCTAAACCCAAATTCATCAGGCCCACTTTGCCCTACCTCCAATTACACACTCTTATTTTCAAGTATTTCCGTGCAATCCCATTGCACGCTGAAGCCATAAATAAATAAATACATACATTAAATGGCTAAGTGGGGACAATTCCTGAAAACCCAGCAACCTTGCTGGAGCCATTTAAGGTGCTGTATTCCCACCTGCATGTCTACATACCATAAACCTGATAGTGCCCGTGGGTCACTCATAGTCACGCTCCTTTTCAAGAGTCCCCCAGGCACTTTGCTACTTGTCAAGCGGCAGCGGCAAAGTTTGGTCCATAACATCTCCCTTCACCCAGCCCAAACAGGCTGGGAAACACCTACCAAGGGCGTTCATTTCTTCCGGCTTCAGTCCAAGACACCCGACTGCACCCCAGGTCCAGGCTTTTAAAACCCATGAGCTGACATTGTCACACAAAGCAAAACTACATTGAATTTGCTTTAAAATATTTGAAGCAGCAGTCACGCAATCTCCTCCTTTTTTTTTTTTAATATGCACAAGGTCCTTTTAATTTAAACATAATGTGGTTTTTTGGTTTTTTTCTTCCCCAAAAGATTATTATACATCAAACAGCTATTAAACAATCTCCATTCTCCCTCCATACATCCTGTGGTTTCTAGAACAGATACCCCACCTGCCAAAATTAGCGCTTCTGAGAAGTGAAATATATTGTTATAAAAGCAGCTGCAGCAGGAAAGCAATGGCCAATACAAAATGTGAAAGGTTAATTGTTACTGAACCCAGCCACAAATAGCAGTTATGGGTCTAACTGGCACCAAAATGGTAGTATATCTCCTTCGTTTCTGCCGGCACAAGAATCCCACTGTTATCAGTGTTTTCATATGTTAATCACTGTGTTCCCCTGCAGACATATAGGATGCAGGCTGGATGGCTGAGCAGGAAGGCGTACGCCTCTCCATCACCAAACGGCCCCTAGATCCCCACGTATGCATTCCCCATTGAGAGCAGCATCGCCTCTCACCAACCAGGACACGGTGGCTTTTTTTTTTTTTTTTTTTTTTTTTTTTTACATTCATTTTTAAACCAAACTCCTAGGGAAGCGTTTGCCTGCATGGAGGGAAGGGGCACGGAAGGATGGCGCAATCCCACACAACATGTTTCTTGGGTGCTAAATGTGTTACACGAGCACGCGGGCGGCGTGCAGGGACGCGTGCACGAGCGCGCGCGTGTCCGAAGCGAAGCCAAAAGCTTCCTGGTATGTGCTGGCCTCCAAGGATCATGAGTTCAGCCTGCACCTGTGCTTCTTGTTCCAACGCAACAAGTTTGAGCCCTGGCACCACCACTGCCCGGCTGCGAGTCCAACAGCATAATCCGATGCGAAGCATGCCAGCGAGGGGGACAGCTCAGCGCTGCGGCGGGAGGGGAGCACCGGAGCAAACAGTGCTGCCAGCTGTTGGGAGAAACCTCTTAAATTACCCGCTGCTGACAACGGGGGCTGGCAGCGGGGGCAGCTAAGCCGGCACCAAACAGGGTTTAACTGCAAGTGCAGCCAAGGACAAACTACGGTCACAGCACCGTTTCAGATGTCTCCGTCTACACCTCCTTGGGCTTGTGGCTAAATCCTGCCCTGCTCCGGCTGCTCCGCACCCAGCAACGGCAACGGCAGGTTTGCCAGCGGAGGTGAAGTGCTGAGCTGTACTTTGCTGTGCTACTGACCTTCATATCAGATCACAGCAAGTTCCTGCTAAAAAGCAACTTTAAGATGCAGATATGCACAGAGAGCCTCTGATTTATTAACAACCCTCTTCCTGATGGGCTGAGTCTCCACAGCTGGTAATGTGGTCATGCAGATCAATTTTCCGTGCTAGCACACATCGCCCAAACAGTCGCATACCCTGCCCTCAGCAGCAGAAGCTCTGTCTCCAGCCTCCTTCCACCCCAAGCAGCTCCGTGCCCCGGCCCCTTCCCCACAGCAGCCCTCCTGCTCCCGACCCACTGCCAACATTGTCACCGCTTTCCCCTTCCCCATTCTGCATGGGCTCATCCTGCCTGTCACTTGTTATTCCTCTTACAGACTTCATCATGTGCACACAAAGCGCTGCTCGATGCTACTCCGTAAGCAACGCAAGCGTTTGGGACGGCAGGATGATCCGAGATGCTATGTGCACCGTGTTTTCGGTAAAAAAATTAACAGCTAGATCGTGAAGATTTCAAGGACGTGAACATGTTGTTCAACTATATCCACAGTACAGCCTAAAAAGGGGGGGGGGTGTCTGCTCCATCTCACATTCACTTTATTGTAAGTTGATATTAGAAAACAAGATTACAAGATCCATCAACAGAAACCTTGCGTTTCTAACTGCTGACTTACAAACAGTTGTTCCTGTCTACCCCTTAAAAGCCTCAGTCTCAAAATCCTCTGCAATCTTAGACAGGTTTGGGGCCGTAACCACTGAACACTGCTGGAGTTTGAGGGGTGCCACCTTCTAACACTGCTTCCAAGGCTCGCAAAGCTCAAACACACCTTGACACCCACAGGGAGTCAACCAGGTCATCACACCTTGGCGGGGAAGACCGTAGGAACAACTGGTACTCAGCCAACCCATGCATTTAAGTAATAACTGTATTTTTCTCCCTATCCTTCTCCTCCTCCTCTTGCCATCAAGCAGGCAGCGCTGCTGCGATGTATTTGCTGCTGCGGCAGTGCCAGGCAAAGGAGCCCAACGCAACCGCACCCTCCGTCTCCACCAAACATCTCCAAGCTGCAGAAATACCCACCCTCAGCATTTTTTTAGGACAGTTCTAGCACAGGAAAAACATGGACATGAAGGAAGTTGTCTCCATGACCCAGGCAGAGCTGGGCTCCAGGGGATCCACGCAGCAGCCACAGAGCATTGCACAAACTGAGAAACCGGCAGCAAGATGGGAACCAAAGCACCAGTAACGGAGCAGAGGTCCCTTGCCTGTTGCGATGCCAGTTTATCACGTATAGCAACATTTCCCAATCCTGGCATTTTTGGAGTGAACCCCATTTTATAAATGGCAGCGAACCCCAAGATAGCCCTGATGCCTCTGAATATCTCAGAAAGGCAGCTCCCATCCTTCAAGGTGCCCAGTCAACCCATCCTCATTGCCGGGACTGAATCTGGGGGCTCACCTCGGCCCTGGTCCTTCCGGCCCCGGCGCACACTGATACTGCTGGGAACGAAAGGGTCACGTTGTTGACCCACCTGCTCCTGTTTTCTTCAGTTGGATCTAGTCAAATTTCAGCAGCTGCAGAGCGGCACAAAGCGCCCCATTGTTATCTCCCGCGCAGCCGGAGAGGGAGCCACGGGGTTGGGTTTTTTCCTTTTTTTTTTTTTTTTTTGGGGGGGGGGGGGGGACACAGGACAGGGAGGGTGAAAAAAAAAATTGGAATAAAATAAACTGCCAATGGCTGCTGCACTTGCCTCACACGCGTTTCAAATGTTTGTTACATGCTCCGAACGCGATGTGGCAAAATCCGTAGTTTGGCATTTTCTAAAGGTCTCTGCTGGGGCAGGGGAGGAGGAGAAAGAGGGGGGAGCAGGAAAGATAGGGAAAGGGAAGAAGCAAAACCAAAACAACAAAAAAAAAAAGCTTTCCTATTTTCCTTTTAGGGTTTTCAGATATTTTTCTTCTTCAAAATTAGATAAACCCTCCAATAGTTTACGTTCTCAGCTAGGAAATTTAGCTCACCATCAAGTGATCTCCAGAGCCAAAACCCATTTGCTGCTTGAAAGAGGAACAGCGAAAGCCGGCACCGCGCAGCCTCACCGAGTCCTTCGGCAGAGACCGTAGGTGTTGGCAGGAACTTCTGATGCGCTGCAGAACACATTATTGGTGCTTAACATGTAAAAAAAAAGTCAATTGGTATGAACTGTCTCCAGAAAAGTCCAGTGCAATCCCATTATGGCTCCCTATAGAGAGTATTATTTCCAGAGGAATATAGATTATATAGCATTATATCATTAAGGTTTCCAATTTTCATCTTTATTATTTACCATCAAATACCTGATGAAAAAACCAGCCAAGTTATCGCAGCTTGTCCATGACTACAGAGGAAAACCAGTGCGTCCCCTTCCCGGCCAGCCCTGCACGCTGCGCCCTCAGCCTTCCCGCGGCCCAAACCGGTTTGCTGTTTGTGTGGACAGTTGGGGAGAAAGCAACGGGGCAGGGAAGGGGCAGGAAACCTTCAGAACGAAATACAAACTAGTCAGGTCCAAAGATAAGGAAGTTTCTTCTTTTCAATTAATCCATTTTTCTGAGGGGCTGGGGTAAATTATCTGGTCAAAATTAACCCCCAAACTTGGCTGTAGTAGCGGTAGCTCAGATAATTTACTTTTATTAATTCCTAAAATATGGGATAAGGTAAAACAGCAACCCATCTCTCTTCATATATGCATACCTACACAAAAAATTTGTAGAGCGTGTTTGCATAGCACAAACGCTTCTACAGCGTAGATGCATTCTGCCGGTCGCTCTTCTGCAACCAGCGCCCGGAGGGGCTGGGGAGCGGGCAGCACAGCTGCCTCCCGCCGAAAATATATTGTGTGTCAGACACCCCGACAGCCAAATCAAGGGAGATACCCAAGACGGACTGATTTCCACTGGAATTAGATTAACTGCTCCTGAGCCTCTCCTCCCTACCTCCCTGAAATTGAGTATGCTATAAGTTAAGCTATAGCGTTAAAAACACCTGTTGAAAACAGCATGGGTTACGCTGATGACTGCAGGGTGTTCTGACCACGGGCTGCAGTTTGCAAGCACGCCTCGCAGCTACCACGTGCGGTTCAACCGATGCCAACGGACTCGTGCCCAGCAGCGAGCAATACGCCCAGCAATTCGGCGTTTACCTGCCGCTGTGCTCCCATGGGGCTGCTCATCGCTTCTGCACCCACCGCCCATCGCCTGCCCCACCAGGGTCTCCTCTTCTCCTTCACCCTGCCACCCGTACACTTCTCCCACTTGCAGGAATGCAGCTCAAATGAGAAAAGGCACAGAACTGTACTGCTGTATTGACACTTCTTTTAGTAAGTCTGTGTTGCCTTAAGGAAGGACAGCCAGGTCAAACCTAGCCCTCTTTTCCAACTGTGAAAGATAAACCTCAAAAAAAAAACCCAGACCCAAAAACCCAATCCCAACACACCCATGGGAAATAAGTGGTTTTGCTTTTTCCTTTTTTTTTTTTTTAAAACAAAATACTCTGTAAATCATTACAACTTTCATCATTCATAGCAACAACTTCCTCAAAGGAAAGCAAAGCTCCTGACTATCCTAAAAAAGAGCTGCATCATTTGGAAACGCCTTGCTAACGCGTCCTGTAATAAATTAAAATACCGTGCCTGCCAGCTAACTACAAATAGCTTCATCTCCAGCATGAAAGACTGGCCACACTAAAATCCATGGCAAAATTATCACCAGTTTCATCCGGGTTTGGCTTTCAAGCAGGAGCCTTGCAGGTGCCTCAGCCACCGCCTGTTGAAACGCACTGGTTTTTGCTCACCACCGAGGACAAGTGCCAGGGGAGCAGGCTCACCGGCCAGCCCCACGGCAAGAGAAGAGCATCACGGTGCTGAGGATGCCACTAAAAACCCAAACAAGCTGGATCCATCCGCTGCTGTTTCAGGCTCAAGGAAAGCAACAGCTAGATGCAACCAGCTTAGTCTACAGCAGAAGGAAACCCTTGGAAAGCGGAGGATGCTCTGTGCATCGCTTTAACTTGCTGTGCAGAAGTTCAGACCGTGAGTGGTCATCTTCTGCATCCCAGAAGCACTGGGTACTCCATGAGGCATTGCCAGCAGCTGCCCTTCCCTTGTGACATTGCCCCTTTTTCCACTCATTTTTCCTTTTCCAGAAGGACAACAAACCTATCAGGGAGACAGACTCACCCTCCTTGCTCACTAGTTTTCCAAGTATCAGTAAAACGCAGAGGCACAAAAAGCATGTACAAGAAACGCTCAAGTTTGCGTCAAGTTTTAAAAGTTTCCCAGGGCTCCCAATGGACAGGATTTCTGGTGGTTCCTAATGGAAAGACCAGGTCTCTCCACAGTCACGCAGTCAGTCCGTAAACACAAACCCCCTGTTAATAACGTCGGAGAGCAGCTCTGAATCTCCCCCATCAACAGGCAGAGCACGCATGCAAGGCTTAACTTCGCAATAATTTAGGCCTTCCAATCGGGGGGGAAGCGAAGCAAAGCCCAGGCACCGGCACTGCACACACCTTAGGAGCGCAGCAAAGTGCTCTCTTCAACCGATGTAAAGCAGAAAGTTCCAACTTTAAGACTTAAAACCACTGCAGAGCAACAAGATCACTTCGTTTGGAAGTCACCCCCAAAAAACCCCCCAAATTCCAAGTGCAACAGATGCTGACCTCAGAAGCACATCTGAACTAGGACAGAGAAGGGAGAGATGCCTAAAAAAAAAGGAAGAAACTGGTCCACCGCAGCGCTGAGGAAAAGACAATGAAGAAAGCAGTGATTTATGGCTTCTCAATTCAGCGGTGCCTTTCACTTAACAGATCCCCGAACAAAGAGCTACGTCTCGCAAGCCGCCTGCCCCACGGGGTCTTGAGTCTTTTCAGAGCCATGAAAGCCATAGCTTGGCAGGCTGAAGGACAGAGTCCCCTTTGGCATCTCATCCTGGGCAAGAGCGGATAACCCCGCTCCTCCGATCCCACCCCCAGGCCACACTGCGGGCACAAGCACCCATGAGCCCAAGATCTGAGCTGGCTCCCCCCAGCCAAATTCTGCCACATCCATTTTCCCCAAACACCACCTATATGAAGCGGTTCACATTTCTCATCTGCCTAAGAGATACGAGACCGGTGACACTTCACATTTCTGCAGCCGACAGAATAGTTCTTGGTGGTGTTGGAAGATTTGGAAAAAATGTTATCGATAACTTTTGTTCTTAAAGTATAAACCACACAGAAAAAAAAAATTTAGCATAAAAACTTTTAAAAGCTTCCAAGTGCTCTCCAGGGTAGTCATTAGAAACTACTTAGGTAACAGGAGGGTGATAACAGTGAGTTAATGCAGCGTTAAATTAGCCCTCCTTCCATGCAGAACTTTAAGTGACAGAGGAATCAGCTGGGAGGATTTTTATTTTATTTTTTAAATAATGAAGTTAATGGATTTCCTGTTTTTAGCTCTGTGGGCGGCTGTCATTTTGAGGGATCCATATATACTGTATTTAATTACTTGGTCTTAAAGTAACGAAAATAATTTCATCTGTGTTTGTATGAACTCGCGGGCAACCAGCATCTCTCAAGCATGGCCATCGAGGCAAGGAGAAGGCGCAAGCACTGCTGCCTGGCATCACGGCATGCTTGTCTTCGGAGCTGCGTAACCACAGCAGCTACTGCTACTCATTGGACTTCTCAAGATCTCAAGACATCCCCCAAAACCTTCACATGGCCAAAAGCCACAAGACCCATGCCACAGATCTTGGAAATGGAGGGAAACGAGCATCAGAAGCAGTTCATGGCCAAGAGATGACAGCAGGTTCCCTGGGTTCCCCACCGTCCTCCTGCAGGCACGGCTGAGGTGGGTTCTTGGTCCCAGGGCAACCCAACAGCAGGTTTAACAGCTCCTCCAGACTCACCTCCCACAGCGGGGTATTCACCCCATCTTCCCCATAACAGATTATTGGGAGCAGGATCAATGATAGCCATCAATAAATATGGACACAGATCAGCAGGATTTAGGCTGGACACAAAGATGGGGGAGGGGAAAAAAAAAAGCTAGGCATCCTGTGACGGTCCTCAAACCACGTGCAACACAGCGACCTTCGTAAATGAAACAGGCAGTGACAGAAGGGACCAACCATGAAATGAGACGCTGAAGAACAGAGCCAGGAACAGATGCAGAACGAACGGAGAGGCCAAGAACAAGCGATGCCACTGTGACCGGGCGATACGATTCATTTAGTACTGGTGCTACACATTGCATCGGGGCACTGCAGCACGTCCCCACTCCATCAATTCTCCGCAGAAGAAAAGAAAGCGGCTTTAAAGGCTTGAAACAAAGAAGCCTGAAGGCAGAGAACAATCCCTGGGTGACGGTAGCCATCGGAGGGAAGGTTTCCCTGTGACAGCGATAACCTGCCCACTGCAGAGCACTCTATTTCCCTTTGAAGCAGCTGGCTCCAGTACTGCTGGAAGCAAGTCTGGATGGATCACTGGTTTGAATCCAACCTTGTGATTCCCCCGTCCCCCTGCATGGAGGTTCAGGTATACACCGCACATACCAGCAGATACCATCTACTGCCAGGTTCCCGTGGCACTAGGAAAACAAAAGGGAAAATATGTATCATCACTAAGAAACTCCAGTTCCTGGGACAAATAATTATAACCTGGAAGGGATTTTCTTTCCAATTATCCTTTCTGTGCTGATTTGCTTTGAAGTCCATGATGCATCTGTAACTGGCTTTTAGTTTTCTGGTGAGTCTTCTCTCTGGAAACCCACTCTGATCAGATGAAAAGAATACATGACGGCATAGCCAAGCGCACAGAGTCAGGAGGTTTTGGCTTAAAAGAAAATAAGCAAAACCAGAACATACACAAAGGACAAGAAAGGCAAAGACTGAACCCTCACCCACCGACCCACAACAGTCAGGGTTTGTTCAGGAATCTGTGGTTATAATACACGTTCCTGTTAAGTAACTTTGGAAAAGCAATTCAGCAATTCAAGTCTCTCAAAGCCCCTTTATTGCAATGAACGGTCAAAAAAAGCTTCAGGAGGCTGAAGTGGTGGCTCTGAAAGCCTCTGTAACAGCGACAAACCTCAGCTCCCAACCCTGTTTTGCAGCAAAATTGATGGGTTTCCTGCCAGCATCGATCAAGAGGTGGTATGGGCCTGACTGGGTCAGAAGTGGAAGTCTACCCCAACAACACCCAGAAGTAGAAACATTCATTCAGGAACCTTAAAGTTCTGGGATCAGCAAGTGGGAACTCTGACACCACCTTGGGGCTAAAACTTCTGGGAAGGTCATCTTGCAACTTGGCCTTGCTAAAGGTGGACTCTTCAGAGATGGAACAGGAATCTCCAAGCATCTGGGAGAATCAGCATCTTATTCCAACCTACAGAGCACTCTGAACCTTGGGAGGACATTGCAACCAAGGACACGAGGCTCTGCTGACTGAGGGAAAGACACCAAGGGCTTTGGAAGACAGAGCTGAGTTTGGCACTGGTCTCTTCCAGGTTACGTTCTTTCTTACTGCGCTTTTTCTCCTTACTCTCCACCAAGAAAGCCCTACTATGAAGTAACAAGCCAGCAATCTCCACCTTCTCAAGCAACCTGTTGAACACATTTTATCTGTTCTTTATGGACAAGACCCCTGCAGTACTATGCCATGTGCCTGCAGAGCTAAATTGCTAAAAACAGGTGTCTGTTGGGTGTTAAATCTATCTTCAGGCTGCTTTGGCAGCTTAAGAAACCATTAGCAGCTGTTAACATGGTTAGCATGGCAACGTTGAGCCTAACAGCTCAACCAGCCTGCTTTCTTCACCATTTCAAAACTATCGTTCCCCACTTGTACACTTCAGGCAAGAACAAATTAAAACCAATACCATGAAGGCACCTGGCAAGCTATTTTGCTAGCAGACAGAAAGCAAGTCTCAAAATAAAAAGCATATTAGACAAATTTTTCCTGCTGTATCATGTGAGATTTCCATTGCCCCAGAGAGATCACATTTTAGCCACATGCAAGCACATGTTTTAGCATCAACATTTGCAGGAGATGATAAATACTCACCGAGGGATGACTCCTTCATAGGGCTTCCCCATTGGTTTGAAGCGGACCTCTCATTTAAAGTTTTCTCTGCCTCCCTAATTTTTTTCCTGAACACAGTGCCATTAACGTACAGCTTGTATACTGAGTAGGGAAAAAACCCACTGCAGGTTCATCAACCTCAAGGCAGATATATCCATCCAACGCTGCAGGATCACAGGAGCGATAGCAAAGGTGTAATCTCAAAGGTGACATATGAAAAGACCAGGAGCAGGTTATGGCCAACTTTTAGGTTGAACATGAAAGGCTGTCCCTTGATGTAGGAGAGGATATCCAGGTCCTGGTAGTAAAAAGGAGTCCCAGGGAAGGAGAGCATGGAGAGCACAATGTTGCATATTAGCAGGCACAGAACATGGTTTTCTAACAGGCTGCTCTTACCAGTGCACAGGCCAGAGACGCTGGCCATGGACATTCAGCATGACAAACACTCTTCCACACATGCTTACATGCAACCCATCATCAGATGCCTACAGAACGCATGTGTCAAATGCCCAGGAGGCATCACCAGCCCTGCAAACCAGGTGTGGAGCGGGAGCCTGGGGAGAGCTGGCGTTTGCAGAGCCCGGATCCCACCGACCACACTCATCCGAGGAAACGGCAACAGTGCTCGAGGCAACAGCCGTCAGGAGGGAGATGACCACAGGGCCTGTTTCCTTCAGCAGTGGCGAACTCCAGAAACCACTTTCACCCACACATGGAGCTTTTAGTTACATTCCTGCACCATCTTTTACACTCAAAACCTTTAAAAGAAAAAAAGTGCCAAACAAACCAACCCACCCCAGGATATTATTTATACAAGACAGCATGAGGAAAACCACTACAGTACCAATAATATTAATTTTGTGAGTCTGAAAGGGGATTTGCTCTGTCTGGAATGAAGGTTATTTTTCAGGCTTACAGTTAGATCTAAGAAGATCGATATTGCTGTGTCCTTTTGGACATCCCCTCTGTTCCAGGAGAAGCAAACAAGACTCTCCATTCAGCTACATCACTCTGAAGTAACCCAACTAATTCTAACGAAGCTCCAGTGATGTAAAACTGCTGTAATTCAGGAACGGTTTTAATCCATGCATTTTTCAACACGACAACCTCAGAAGTGGCCAAAATGACTAATGGGACCTCAACACCCACATCTTTAACCTCCAAGAACAAAGGAAGAAAGAGGGAGCAAGAGGAAGGAAGACCAAACATGGATCTCAGGAAATCAAAAAGCTGCTTTCAAAACGCATCCGATTTTAAAAGGATCTGATGGATACGTAGGAGGAAGCAGCAGTTTTTTGGCAATTACGGGAGGAATGCCAAAAAGTCAACTGCATCAGGAAGCCTTTCTCTCCCTGCACAGTACAAAGAGATGAGCAAACACACAAACAGGCAGGAACGCTGATGGTCAGAGACCCGAACTATGCGCCAAGTCTTCCAAGTCCCAAAATCTCCCTGCTGATACAAAGAGATGGTCTAGATCAGCAACCATGTAATTCCATGCTCAAACAAATAAACTAACATGTAAGACATTGCAAATTATAACCAGTAAAAGAAATCAGAAACACTTCAACGTGAGTATTTTCAGCAACAGCAAATGGCTCCGTGAGCGACCGCTGGGATGATCAATCAGCCTGCACTGAACCTTCAACGCGACCGACCTACCCCGGCGAATCTGCAGCCCCATCCGAAGGACAATTTACCGAAGCAGCAGAAACAAAACCCACCCCTTGTAGGTGGTGATGTTCTTCCCATCATTACTCATTTTGAAAAAAAGACAAAAGCATCCTTTGGACAGCTTTGAAGCCAACCAGTTAATGGATCTCAGAGATGGAGAAGGACAGAGGACGCAGCCGACACAGGTTGCAGAGCTGCGCTCAACCACCTCGAACCAAAACCTGCTGTTTCCAGCTTAAATGGAGAAAAGCTAATTAAAATGCTGCAAGGCTGATGTCAAGATTTCAGATGATGACCTCTCCACCCCATCCCCCAGAAAGTTACAATTATTAAGGAGCATGTCCAATTCGTAACATTTTGTCTATTTTTTTTTTGCCACAAGGAGCCCCAAACATTGCCCTAATTTTGCTTCTTCCCTTTCCTCTACCACAAAAATTCCCTGCCATGATCAAATTACTCATCAGTCTTCACCAGGATACACTGAGAGGAGAGAGAAATAATTGCAAGAGCCTGAAGATCTCAGGTCATTTCTTTAAGCTTTCCTTGAGCCTGTCCTAATATTTCGCTCTGAAAGGCGGGCACGCAGCAGTTACCCGGAGCAGCTTCCACCCGTGTCGAACACAAGTGCACAGCAGCTCAGCTTACAACCTAGAAAAATAACAGGAGTGAATATCCAATTATAACATGCATCTAAAATATAAAATTAGACTTTAGCCAATAGAACCCAGTAAATATAAATCAGGTTTATGTTGAGCAACAGCCAGGTGCGGCATTGGTTAAGTGGTGCTCTTATTAACACGCCATTCGTTATGCATCCTCACCACACGTATAGGTTTTACTTTTTAAACTTGAAAAATCTCAGACACTGGCAAGAGAGCTGGAGACAGACACCCTTATTAATCCGAACCAGCAGCTGTGAGAATGACTGTGGATTCCATTTTTAGGAATAAGCGAGTTTCAGAGTGGTAAGCAAACAAAAAGATAAAGCAACACAAAGCAGGGTTATTTATTTTGACAGCTGTGGCTCAGTTGCTTTAACTGTTTATGATGGTTCTAAAAGAAACTCTGAAATCCGCTTCGTAAAAATAAGGAAGCCTCAGTACCAGCAGACGGGCTGAGAGTCTGGAGGGGAGACACGGCCAAACCACGCGTTTTGGGGTCGGGGACGGCTGGGGGGGGACGCAGCAAAGGGCACCAGTGCCCTCCCGGGCTGCCCAGCGGGGTTACGGGGGCTCCTGGTCACCACGCAGCCCCCGGCGGGCACAGGGTCCCTGCTGCCGCCCCGAGCACGGCCAGGCGGATGAGTGCCCCGGACTCACTGCCCGAGCCCAGAGTCCCCGACGTTTTCTCCGGGCAGGTGTCGGTGCTGGCAAGTGTGGCAACGGGGCATCCTGCTCCCGCTGGCTCCCGTCACGTACGCCCCTAGAGGTATCCCCTGCCTGGCCTGAGTGAAGCAGCCATAGCAACGCCTTTATTTTTTTTGCTTTATTGGTTTAAAATAAATACGAACGTGCTTCCCTTCAGCGGAAATTAGACAGAGTAACACAGAGTATTTAGCAGGAATATATTCCAAATATTTAACTCCCATTTGCCTGAAGGGCAGGATAAATCACCATTTCTAGGGCCTTTATTTCCTGTGCCTGAAAATGGGTCGTGCCTTGAGGCACCTTGAAAAGGCCTTGCCAAAAGCCCAGCAAGGGCGATGGGAGCCTGCAGGGAGCCCCCGGCTATCGGCCCCCAGCTGCTGCATCTGCAGAGGAGGCACCGGGACGGGGACCCCGCACGGCAGGGCGGGCTCCAACACAAAGATACGGCCACAAAGGAAAAAGAGGAGGAAAGGAAAGGTGAAAAACTTCCAAACCCAAAACCTATCACTACAGAAATCACAAGGAAACTTCCAACAATGAGTTTGTTTCTGCATGAACATGAATTCCTCACAAATTCCTTTTTTTTTTTTCCCCTTGAAAACATTGAAACTAGAGGAAAACAGACCCCTTTATATGTGTTTTCACATACTTTCTCATTAGTGGCACCTGTATCTTAGCTCTGATATGCATCAGTAGAAGTTCTGCAGATGCCCCAGGACTTCATTAAATAAAATTAAGAACTACCAGATCAAGTATGCTCTTAACGACCCAGCCATGGTTAACTGGCATTAACTGCACATCTTCTATGAGAATGATCACTGTTAATATTGCCTGAAGAAAAACAAGGTTCTCAATTCCTGGAAGTTATGAGCCACCCTATTTTTTGGAAAACACTACGCATTCGTTTTATGGTTGAGAATGCCAGCTGGGATAAATTACTTTTACTTTGCCTAATCTTCCCCGGCGCTTGGAAAATAACGTATATTTTTCTTTGTTTTCTAGCTATTTTGCAGAGTCGCTGCCTACTATTGAACAGTCAATGTCATTATATGCTAACAAAGTGTAAAAATAAAAATATTGCTCCAAAAATGCTTGCCTGAAAGGCAACTCCCAGCAGAGCCACACTCAGCTTCCAAGGAGGCAGAATTCAACATCAAACCTGGCAAAAATGGCAACTCAGATATTATTTTATATTCTTAAAAAAACAGAAGTCAGAACCAAAAAGCCACCCTTTACAGCTTTGGCAAAGGCCAGGAGCCTGAACACAGACCTGATGCTCATGAGCAACGCGCAGTCAGCATCTATTCAGATTTATAATGACCACCATAAATTAAACAGTACTGTAGCACTGCTCCTTACCTACTCCTGAATCATTGCATGCACAACACTATACACCTCATGGTTCCCATTTTCACACTATTTGGTTAAATCCAGCTAAACAGAATTACACAGTTAAGAAACAATTTGTAAACACTGATAGGAAAGCAGAGTAGAATGATTAAAAAAGTAGTAACTGCCTACCTGGGTAAACCAAGGGAAAGCCAAGCCAAAGGGCTCAGAGAGACCGTCTAATGGTGAAGGTTGAAGAGCTGCTGCTCACCAGCTTTTGGCAATTCACCTAAACGAGTTTTGCCCTGGTAACCCAGCCCCTCGTTAGGCCCACCGCCCAAGGACACCACTCAAAGCAGAGGGCTCAATCCGTCCCTCTCAGCTGGGCTCAGCCCCTGGCACACAGACCCACCAGGCAGGTGCTCCAACCATGGCCCTGGTCCCGTATCCTGGGAGAAATCCTTCCCCCCACGAATTATGGTGGAGTTTGGGTGACAGCCCCAAGCTCGGCTCCCTCCTGAGCCCAGGTCCTGGGGCGGGAGGGCTGAGCATCGCTCGCTCCACCGAGCGCTGGAGCCTGCACCATGGCCCAGGCTGTGCTCCGTGGGCAGAGGGTGGCTGGCAACCCGAGTCCCAAAACCGGCAAGTTTGGTGCCTGAAGATGTTGCTGGGCAAAGGCTCCGTCTTCCCCTTTTGCTTGCACTTTGCATGTGTTGCCCCAGAAGTGGCCGCTCCGCCGACCTGTCCTCATCCATCCCCTCCGATGCAGTTTCCAAGCCCAAATTCACCTGGGACAGGAGCAGATGTTCTTGAGAGACCTGAGTTGTCACGCTCAACTGTCAAGAGAATAATTTGATGGGAGAAGTATCAAGGGAGCGATCAAGAAAATCTTGGAAAGGAAATTAAAACAGATATATGTTCCCAAAATTACAACATCCACTTCAAACTCGTGCTAGCTGAAATCTATATTTACCCAAGGCAAAGTAACTATATAATTGCGCTCTGCAGAAATGACTACGCAAGACGAAACACGTGCTGCGCACTCTCCGGGAAGTCTCCGGTCTTCTACCATCTTCTTCAGGCCGTGCCATTGCCTCACTTTGCCAGCTCTGCCACGTCCCTTGGGATACTTTGCCCTGTAATTCAGGTACCACCACACTGGACAAGGCGATGCAGTCCTGCTCCTGACCTGCTCCCGAGGCACCGGCAGCGCCAGCAGGTTTAGAAGCGTGGGGCTCTTCATTTCTTGTTTTCTGCCCCACCCACCAAACCCATTTCCCTTGACAGGGAATTAAGTACACTAATTATTTCTGTCCCAGGGTATTGCTCCCCCTCCGGCTGCCGGCTCCGGACAACTGCTGCTGCATCTATAGGACCAGAGAGAGCGATGGAGGAATCCTGAAGCTCCTGACACAGCAACGTTATGAAGCAACAGCTCGTATTTTAAACCTCACAGTTCTATTTTTATTCATGTCTGCATCCCCATAGTCAGTTACAAAACACAGCAATAAAAAAGACAACTCTAAATCCAGTCCCGTCTTTCCTCTCCTCTAGCCAGATCATTTAAAAGAAACCCCAAACCAAAATAACAACAAAACCAACCAAACAAGAAGCCCCCCCCCTCCGCCTCTCCCCGGGGTGCAATCTTTCATTTTAAATTGGCAAGGCAGTTTTTTCCAGCAATGCATTTTTAAAATTGTTAGCCCTTTCTCTACTTCTAGAGCTCTTAACAACTGTTTATTACCTATCGCTTCTGCGACAAAATCAAAACCAATTGCAAATTCATTTTTGGAGATGCTTAGAGCAGGAATTTTGCTCCATTTGTGACCACAGATATCAGCATTGACTCCTAAGGATGCAGCAGCATGAAGGCTGCTCGCCCAAACTTTGCTGTGATGAGAAGCCCGGGTGACTGCGGCTTGGCCATCGCTTGCTGCCGGCTGGCACAGCCCGCCGGTGAGGCACGAAGACCCAGCAGTGCCGCGCAAAGGGTTTGCAGAGCCAGTTTATCAAGCACAGATGTCCCGAGGCTCACGCAGTCTCTGGTCCCAGTCCCGATTCTGGTCACCCCAACCAAAGAACTCTCAGATCCCGCATACTGGCTTTCTGAAGAGAGAGATGGGGTTGGGCATCCCAGCAAACATCTACCTACAGCAACTCAGCACCGATCCCCCTTCTCCAACCGCTGTGAAGCCCTCCTGGTAAAGAGAGGAGGGGAGAAGAAAAGCAGCATGTTTTCCCGCAATATTCCCATTCCCTGAGTTCTGTTGAGAAGCTGCCAGTTG
This sequence comes from Butorides virescens, assembly GCA_017310255.1. Taxonomy (NCBI): domain Eukaryota; kingdom Metazoa; phylum Chordata; class Aves; order Pelecaniformes; family Ardeidae; genus Butorides; species Butorides virescens. Next base: position 43,356 of record JADKXX010004758.1, on the reverse strand, counting down.
GAAGGATTCAGCAGTTTAATGATAACGTACCCCAGCCTACAGCACGATTTTTCCCTCGCCCCTCGCCGCCCCAGCGCCACAAAGCAGCCAGCCATGGCTACGCTGCTGGCAACCTGGGTGGTGGGTTTCCCACGCGTGTGACATCAAATTCACTTGCGAGGATATTCTGTAGCATATAATTAGAATTTTTGCTTCTAATTTGAAGAAGCAGCTTTTTATATTTTTATATAAACCGCTAAAATCAACCACATTAAAAAAAAAATCACACAGGACAGTGACAACTGATATTAAACAGCTATTCACATATGTCCCAATACCACAAGCCTCATACACCCGCTCCACTCTCCCCGCTGTAAGAAATCCAAATGACTTCAGCGCATAAAATGAACCATATGAATTAATCACTGGCTTTTCTGTCCTCCCTCTACAGTGTTATTAATTCAGGCTGAAAATGCGTGTGCCCCAGAACAAAGAGTGATCCAGCAAGGGAGTGTGCGGTTCGTTAAGCGTTCAGAAATGTAAAGCCAACCTGGAAATGCAAAATAGCAGGTACCGCTTGGGGAGATGCCATACGTGGAAATGTGAGTGCCTTCATCCCGAGGCTTCAGCGGGAGGTCAACCCGGAGCCCTAGGCCCCTCTGGGAATTGCCCGGGTGATGCCGGTGCTGAGCAGCCCCAAATGCCAGCAACTGAGCCAGGGCTGAGAGCGGCCGCGGGGCCCCGATGTCGCCCGGCTCTGCCCGGGGCAGGCGCTGGCACAGAGCGGCGTCACTCCACACCGATTTCCACACCCGTGCATATCTGCGGGCACGGCACGGAGATCTTTGTCCTAAAAGGCTCCAGGATTTACAGCTGCGCTGGTTGTCGAGCCCTTGGGAAGGCAGTTGGAAGGCTGTCAGCATTAAGAGCTGTCTTGCCTGTGTCCTTGCTGCAGAGTGGGTGAGGTTCAATCCAAAGTGTCCTCTGGGCTTTAAAACTTACCCCCAGATACAGGAGCGAGCATACAAATGGTTACCAATACCCCAAAGCAGGGGAAAAATATCCTGCAACCACTTTAATGCTGAAATCCCAAGTGAATGGGAACACCTCTAAAACGGTCACTCAAAGAACGCATTCTTTTTATCGATGGAAAAAACCATCCAGGCTTTGATGCGAACTTTCAATCATTAATGGGAAACTTGTCAGTAAAGCTGGGGGCTGAAATTCGGTAACTGGAAACACGTGTGAGGGTAGCCTGAACACCAGCACTGCTTACTCCAGTGATTTATCATACACCTGAGCCCGCCGTACGCTCACACCAATAACGCCCCGGGTGGGAGGGAGAAAAAATGTTTTATTTAAAAAGCATTTGAAGCATAGCAAGGGAACCAAAAGCAGTTCTAAAGCATCTGCATTATTTGTTAAAATAATTACTCTATAAAATAGCCAGGTTTTAAATGTTACCATGTACAGGAAAAATTTATACAAATAATTACTCTTCCGTAATAAACGTAGTATTGCTCAGTTGGTCTAGAAAGCCATTTAAAAGAGATCAACAGCTTTTTAGCGTGACACAATGTCTCACTCCGGATGACTACACGGGAGGATAAGTACAGGTATCAAAGACAAGACATTTTTTAAAGTATCTAGAAATGTGGAAATAAAGAGAGCTGAGCACAGCAAGCCCGGGGACCAAAAAGTGCTTCGTTTCAAAATAGAGCCTAGATCCTCTTCCAACCGATACATCTGCGGAGAGAGGAGTTTTTAGCAATTATCTGGAATTTCAGGAGACGCTTGTTGGTCTGCGGAGTTATCTCCATAACAGGGGGCTCCCAGGGGGTGACCCCACAAAGCTGCGTGTGCGACTAAGCCACCGGGATACCGGCAGCTCCCGCCAGCCCCGCCCGCGCCGGTGCAAGGCAGTGGGCGTCAGCAGTCCAGCAGCCGGAGTTATTTTCTGGCAATCCCACGAACCTTCTAGTTCATAGCAGTTTCATCCCTGGTGCTGAGATAAATAGAGATTATTGTGCCTTGCGTGTGTGCATGGCCTGGGACACAACAGCAAGACCGACCACTTGCACGGATAACCCGAGCAGGAAAAGAAGCTGCTGGCAACCCAGGATTTAGAAGTGAAATAAAACACTTAAGACATTCACAAACAGGATAATCTTCCAAAGAGAAAATGGTGACCCTTAAAGAGCGGCACGTGTCAGGATTTTGTACATTTATTTTTACTTTAAAGTCACAAAGGAGAAGTTCAAAAATGCTGTTTGTAACCACAAGTTAGAGTTAAAAAGGTATTCAGTAAAAATGTACACCGATTTCTTCTGGACATAAATCCAAAAGGTAAGATTGTGCAACATCAGTACTTCATATTTAATAATAACAAACAGATGGGAAAATATTATAATAAATTATTATAACTGTCCAAGCTGTGTGCCAGAAAGTCTTGGCCAAATTCCCCTGCTTAACTATCTCTATACCATTTTCACTGTGCAGACATCAGAGCTCTCCATATTCCTGTAGATTGAAACACATGCATCAAGTGACTTTAAAATAAATAAATAAATGAAATCGCCCTCTGAGCTATGCTGTAGGGCTGACACAACACTGCAAAACGTGAGCAAGGATTTTATACGATGAGCTGTGCCGTATCGCGATGCAGAAGGAGCTGCGGCACCACTCACGAGACCCACCAGCCCACGAGGAGCCCCCAAGGACGTGGATTTATCTTTGCTCCAAGGGCTAGCTCGCTCCTGTATCTGGGGGTAAGTTTTAAAGCCCAGAGGACACTTTGGATTGAACCTCACCCACTCTGCAGCAAGGACACAGGCAAGACAGCTCTTAATGCTGACAGCCTTCCAACTGCCTTCCCAAGGGCTCGACAACCAGCACAGCTGTAAATCCTGGAGCCTTTTAGGACAAAGATCTCCGTGCCGTGCCCGCAGATATGCACGGGTGTGGAAATCGGTGTGGAGTGACGCCGCTCTGTGCCAGCGCCTGCCCCGGGCAGAGCTGGGCGACATCGGGGCCCCGCGGCCGCTCTCAGCCCCGGCTCAGTTGCTGGCATTTGGGGCTGCTCAGCACCAGTGTCGCCCAGGCAATTCCCAGAGGAGCCCAGGGCTCCGGGTTGACCTCCTGCTGAAGCCTCGGGATGAAGGCACTCACATTTCCCTGTAAACCTCAATTCCTATAGTGGGATTTTCTGAAGCTTGGATTTGAAGTCTTGAATCTAAAGCACTGAATCCTGACTTTAAAGTGTCCTCCTCCTCCTCTCCCTGGCCATTAGCTATCAGGCACGTCTGTTCTAAAAGCTGGATAAGCCAGAAGAGAAGAGATAAGCCATGTAAATGAGAATGTAATATATTTATTGGCTAAATACAGAGGACAAAAAGTGGCATTTTAAAGCTTAACAGAGTGCAGAATAGATGGGAAGGAGCTTACAGCTCTGCATTATCCCCTTGGATGCCTCCCTGGGATCTCCTTCCCCCTTGCTGACCTTCCTCGTCCCTCTGGTCATTTTTTTACTGTCTCCAAGCGGAGCCAGCTCTGTGCCGTGCTTTCCTCTGAGCAACATATCTAGCATAGCTGGGGAGATCCAACTGCACTGACGCTATTGCAGATTTACACCCAGAATTTGGCCCTCGTGTTTACCAAACTGCATTTAAGATAATAAGAAAAAAAAAAAATCTCGGCAGCATTTTCCCCCGTGACAACTGGCGATAACAAATGGCTGTCCCGCAGCTACCGCAGCCCGTCACTCCCATCGCCAACAGCCTTCCTCCTGCAGCTGCGAGGCCGAGCAGAGACATCACACGGGGGAACCGAGCCCTGCCACGCGCTCCAGCTCTCTACTCGAAAATAACAGCATTACCTCAGCAATCTGAAACAAGGGACAAGAACGATTTCCCCATCGGTTTCTACCCCTCATCCTTCACCTTTCCCCACTGCTCCTTTCCCCCAGGGGAGCCCTCCTGACGTCTCCTCCCTGCCCTGAACCCAGATTGCTCATTGCTTACTTATCGCACAGCTTGTTTACCCCCACCCCCCTCCCCTTACTCTTTTTTGGGGGATCATCTTTGCTCTCTCCTTTCAGCCCTCCCACCCAGAAGTACCACCCTATTTTCGGAGAATCGCAGGGTGACTTTTCCCCTTGGTACCACCGCTCAGCTCCCGGGCAGATCTCCACTGCGTGCAAGCGCAGTCATCCTGCGCCAGCCCCAACCCCTCCTTTGCAGAGGACAAAAGTCTGTATCTGCAGAAGGCAGGCGGTGGGGTGGTGACAGCAGGCCAGGCTGGAGCTGCAGGACCTACTCCTGACTTCGCTGTTTCCCACCCATCCCTGGAAGCCGTCCCTGGATGGGCTCGGCAGGCAGGTCGGAGCCCAGCCTGCCCACGCAGCGAGCCGGCCAGCCCCGAGCCAGCTCCAGGGAGGTTGAGCAATCCTTGCTGAGCGGCTCAGTCTGCACGGCTGAAACCACAGCCTGCCGCTCGGGATTCCTCGTCCTTCCTACCCACAGCAGCCAGGGCTCCATCCTGCAGGTCTCCCAACCGAGCGCAAGGTTAGTTGCTGAACTGGACACGACCCAGCATGGCTCAGAGAAACATGAAACAAAACAGAGAATTACCCCGTATCTCCTCCCTGATAAATGTTCATAATAAATGGTAAATCAAGAAGTAACCTCATAAACCTCCACACCTCAGCTACCTGCTCCACTAAAACCTGGAGCTGTTTAGTCCGGTTTTAATGGTGGTTTAATCACCTAATAGCCTGAAAGCATAGGATAGAAATCAAAATCCCACTACTAAAACACTGTTATTTTAGGCACCGTGCCTTAACCGAGCTCCAACCTCTCGCTCTTATGTAGCAGCTTTACATAAAGGTCTGGGAGCACCTTGGGGAAAGCCCGATCCCCGTCTGATGCCGAGGGCAACAGGACGCAGAAGATGTGGATAATGCGCCCCAGGCAAGCAGGACCGCGGCCCCGGGCTCCTCTCCCTCCCCACCGCTAACACAGCCTGTCCCCACCTTGCAACAGGTACGTACCCTCGGGGACGGACCACCTCCTTCAGGCGTTAAGCCTTCTGCTGAGCCAGGAGAGGAGCTGCTTTTGTTCCTTCTGAGATGAGAAAGCACGGCATCAGGCGCCTTCCTCTTCCCTCCTGGCCAGCACACCCGTGGCTTGCGGGCCGGCACCCTCTCCAGCTTTCCTACCTGCAGTTTTCCTGCCATTCAAGGGTTTTCCTAGAGGGATTATGACTTGGACAGATAAATTTGGCATGCTTGCATGCAGGCACCCCCGCCCCCCCTACCAAAGAATATGAAAATAAAAGAGAGTTGCAATAAAAGCACCAACTGTTCTGACTCGAGGCATGAGAGCCAAGATACAGCAGAGATTTCAGCGCTGGAAATTGCAGGGTGGAATTTACTTTGAAATTCTGACACTTATCTCTTTTGACTAACATAAAATATGTACCTTGGCTCATGCTCACTTCCTATATACGACTGGGAAGAGGATGGCTTAACACTGCGGTTTCACCCAGTTCAGAAACGGAAAAGAAACCCCTGAGAAAATCATTTCGCTAGACTAAGAATAAATAAATGAATCAAATTTTTTAGGAGTTTAAGGGAACATGATGGATGCAACGAGGAAGCGGTCAGAAGTATAGGCCAGAAGCTAGGTAGCATTCTCCTTGAACCAAACCTGATAACGTAAAACTGCAATGCTCAAGCACTAGCACGGTATTCAAGAAAACGAGGGCATCCTGCTCAGCAGCGCGCTGAAGCACACGGGGCTCAGTAAGAAGCAGACGCATCAGCTTCCACTTCTGTGCAAAGACGCCACAAATCACATAAAAACACACAAGATATTTCAACTCCCGGCTGCTGCAGTAAATTCCTTACAGTCAAACAAAATGCTTTGGATGCCCAAAGTAAGAAAACCAGCAGCTCCAAGACCCAAGCTCCCCAATGCGGTGTCGTCGAGACCCCACTCAACACGGTTCAACAGCACACCACACACTTTTCCCTGCGCACCCTCTCTGTTGTTTCAGATTTTGCACATTCGCTCTTGGAACGATTTTACCCAAAACCTGAAGTTCGGAGGATGCTCAAGAATGCAGCCAAATCCCATTGAGTTTACAAAGATACAGGTGTTCATAGAATCACAGAATCGTTTGGGTTGGAAAAGCCCTTTAAGATCATCAACCCCAACCGTTCCCCTAACCCTGCCATCCCACCACTAACCCCTGGCCCTAAGCACCTCGGCTGCCCGGCTTTTAAATACCCCCAGGGGTGGGGACTCGACCCCTGCCCTGGGCAGCCCCTTCCAGGGCTTGACAGCCCTTGCGGGGAAGGAATTTTTCCTAATGTGTTAAATGACGCTAAGTCATGAAACATTTTCTTCACAGAAATCCATCACTTTGCTCTCATTTAAATCCAAGGAGAGGCAAGGAAATGCACTATTTCTGGTTGCTACTAAGCCTGCAGATTTGATCCGAATTTGGCTTTGAGGTGCTGCACAGTTCACTTTTTGCACGCACAAACGCACTAACGCAAGCGCGCTTTTTGCTCTGAGGGCGATTCCTTTCTGAACCTCTCCGCCCCAAGCCTCTCTGAACTATGACACACTTTTTTCTAATTTAAAGACGGCAAGACAAAAAAAGAGTTGCAACAATTTCAAAAATGTTGATTTCATTTTTCTCATCCGGAAATCAGTGCAAAGCGGTGCATTCCCACGAATAATCTCCATTTCAAGGACACGACATTTTTGGACAAAGGAACTTTAAGAAGAAATCCATAGGCGGCTCCATTCATGTGGTCACTCACTTGTGCATCAATTTCGGCAAAGACAGTGAAGAGTGACAGCTTGTTCCCTGCTCCGGGGAGATCAAGGAGTCCAGCGCTTAGAGGAAGATCAAACTTGACCTCTGGCTCTCACTCTGTTACCCACCGCCAGAGCCTCTACCAGCCTCAAGACGTGAACACAGAAAATGCAATAAACTTCAAAATACAGACTTGTGAAGAAACACGCAGGCTGCCAGCGTAAATGCATTAACCTCGTTAGCCCCCAGTAGCACCGAACGGTCAAATAAATACCCTTAGAAAGATGACTTAAAAGAAGAGGAAAAAAAACCCCAAACCACACCCCACTCCTCCTCCTCCCAGCAAGAAAGAGGAGATAAAAAGAATAGAGGAGAGCACGCTCGGATACGTGTCCTGAAACCGGCCCTTTGTTTTACTGGTCAAGTCACTGGATTAATACTGGTTTTTAACGCATGGCCAAGGAAAGTTAGTATCAGATACAAATGGGCAGGGGTACTGAGGTGTTCCTCCTCCTTCCAAACTGCCATTTCCACTGTGATGCTGTTACTGCTGCCTCCACATCTGCATTTGAGCAGCTGGGATTTTGCACAGCGCCGCTCAGGGCATGGTGCAGTTCTGCTGAGGATTCTCCAGACAAACTGCTTTTGAAATCCTATCAGTCACTTAATTTAAAAAAAGATCTAGATCATTTAACCAGACCCAAACTGCAGCAATGGAAAGCATCCAAAATCTATGGACTTCCACTCAAATTTCCATACTCCAGATCAAATCCAGAATAAAGGAAGGATGAAGAATATCCCAATAGAGTTGGATTCCTTAAAAAGGGCCCATACTCCCACCGACCTTCTTCAGAGGTCCACACACAACTTCCTTTTGATGCCCAGAGATGCCAAGTCCCAAGACCTCAACCCTTTAATTTGTAATTCTGCCACATCCCTTGGGAATATCCAACAAGACCCACCATCCCCAAGAAGAACGGTGCTCCAAAACTTTACATTCAGAGCTGTAATCATGCTCCATAAATTACTGCTGTAAAACTTTTATGTGATGTATAACAGGTCAGAGAAAGGGCATTTGAATGGTTAACCAGACAGATAAATCAGATGCACATTAGAAATGACAGTGTGGTTAATGAAAAATAAAAGTGGCAGCAGTTTCTTGGATGTCCTTCAGTTTATGTTTATTATTATTATTATTATTATTATTATTATTATTATTATTATTATTATTCAGGGGTTATTCTGCACATTAAGGTTTATTATACTCCAGAAAAATAGAAAAATAGAACTTGTTCTCCCATGCCAGACTTGAACTTTTGCTCGAAGCATGCCTCGAAGACAACTCTGCTCATCTCTCGTCGTCCTTCCACCAGAAGCCGGGCGATAGCGCAATGAGTTTAAATAGCGCCTTGGTGTTGAAGCCAGCGCTGCCACGGAGCTGCTCCGTTGTTTCCACTGGATTCTCCCCAACTTGCCTTTCTCAATAAAAATCAGAAAAAAACTTTACTATCCATCTCCCACTCTTGAGATGTACTATGCTTTCATGTTGGCCTTCTGGCTTGCAAGACACATCCACTGCTTTCTAACAGGTAAAACCAAGTAAATGGACTATGCCTGGGCTGTGCTGACTCTTGGCATTTATAACAAATATTGCAGGGACAACAAGAGGGCCATTACTCCTGCTTGGCAGCACGCTCAACACCTTCACACGCGGCAGCACCTAGGTGAGGGTACTATTCAGAAGCAGAAAAAACAGCGGCTACCCATAAACGAGAAGAGGGCATAAAATAAAGCCGATGCCCTCTGCCATTGCGAAAACACTTAACAAAATCCTATTTCAAACAGTTGTCTGAGTTTTGTTTTTAAAAATAAAAGCAAAAGGGAAAAAATAATCGCATAGTACGGTATTGACGGGAATGATTTTGTGGCTATTGTATGAGGCTGGCTTGGCTGAAAGACTTTGCTCCAGTTTTGCAGAGGGAAAATTCATGCTTTTGTGCAATTAAAAAAACCAAAAGAGGGAGAGGTAACGACTGCGCACGGTCAGTACAACTGCTGCAACCTTTTCCTAACCCACAACGTGAGCAAGGTCAGAGCGGTCTCGCCTGCCTGGTTACCTTTTGGAAACCCGTCTGTGCTGCAGGACACGGATGGTGGCTCTGCAGATGGCACTGCCAACCGCCCCGCACCTCCCCGTCCCTCCTTGCTGCAGAACCCATCCCGAATCTGAGCACACCCAGCATTACAGCAGGGCTGGGCAGGTGGAGCTCTGCTCTTCCGAACCATGCACAAACCCCAGGATCTTATCGCTGGGGTCATTAAAATTCCCACGGGCTTTTCTGAAGGACTGGGGAAATTAATCGCCCTCTCCCGGCCACACTCCAAGTGGGTAATTACATTTGACCTCCTGAAACTCCCCAAACAAGCGGGCATTGTATTCAGGTTACCCCGTCTCACGCTGTGCACCATCCCCGCGCGTTGTTAGATGCTGATAAACCTCAATCCGAAGTGGTGGCAGCCTTGCGGTGGTGGGCAGCATTTCCCTTGCCTATCGTGAGTTTGGAACAAGCTTTCTTCTTTGGCAAAAGAAATGCTCTCGGGTTTTTTTTTACACAAACAAGCAGCGATCAGTCCAAGCTGGGATGTTTGGACATGAGTCAAATCCTCCTCAAAAATTTCAGCATGATCAGAGCCAGTGCCTTTGTTCAGATGCACCTCTCTATGAAAAGGCTACTATAAAATTTCTTTTTTTTTTCCTTTTTGTTAAAGACGTGAGCTGGCACTTTTATTAACCCTAATCTTGTTTTTGCTTTTGCACAGGAAGCCGCAACTGCGAACGCTGCACGAAGTCACAAGTTTAACGGAAAGGCTTAACACAAATCCAACGTAAGCTCAGGATAGCAGGTAACGGAGCCGCTAACGCACGATAAGGAGAACAAGTGCTGGCTTTATAATGCACACAAGGGAACTCAGTGCCAGGACTAAACTGTTCAGGTATATCTTACAGCAATTAAAGTTGTCTTTCGTCTTTCTCCTAGTACATAAATCTTAAAATAAATACCCACGTATACAAATTTTCTCTCATTAGAATCTTGTTAAAAGGATAAATATCTAAGCAGACATTAATACCGTTGCAGTAAGCACATTAAATCCTTTCCTTACAAAGGAGGAAAAGCACCCAAAAGGGGAGAATGCATTTCAGGAGAAAACACGGAGGTTATGAAGCTCTGAATACAACACCCTTGCTATTTGCACACAAATTTGCAAAAAGAGAATCTATGATTATAATTGCAAATTACTACACCTGCTCCAGCCACACTGGGCATCGCGTCTCGATCTGCGCGATAGCATCCCAGCGCTCGCCAGAGACGCAGCGCTTGCGTGCGAGCCCAACGCTGGCCGAACAACGGGGCTCCTGTCGCCGTGGCTGGCGAAGGCAGAGGCTTCTGCATCCTCGCGCAGGCTGTGCCCACTTTTAAAGCGCAAACTGAACAAAATACCCTGCAAACCACTGTATCCCAAGACCTGTAGAGGACATCTGCGCTACCAGACATTCAAGACCCCCCTTTTTTTTTTTTTTTTTTTCTGTTATATCTTTAAATCCTGCTGTTTTCTCCCCACAATGCAAGTTTTCAGGCAGACTAGACACATCGCTAATGAACACACACGCACTCATTTGGCATTTCCACCATACCTTTAATCACAGAATCATAGAATCACAGAATCATTTAGGTTGGAAAGCCATTGGCTTTCTTGGCCACCTGGGCACACTGCTGGCTCACATTCAGCCGGCTGTCAACCAGTACCCCCAGGTCTTTTTCCACGGGGCAGCTTTCCAGCCACTCTTCCCCAAGACTGTAGTGTTGCATGGGGTTGCTGTGGCCAAAGTGCAGGACCGGGCCCTTGGCCTTGTTGAACCTCACACAGTTGGTCTTGGCCCATGGATCCAGCCTGACCAGGCTCCTCTGCAGAGCCCTCCTCCCCTCGATCAGATCCACACTCCCACCCAGCTCGGTGTCATCTGCAAACTTACTGAGGGTGCACTCAATCCTCTCGTCTAGGTCGATGCTGAGCTTTCAAAGAGATGCAGCAACTCGGCTACCTTGCAGAGGACAAACAGCACTTGTGCCACACGTGGGCACTCCGGTCTATCTACACAACAGCTCACTGCAATGACTTTATACAGGCCAGTGACAACAAATCCAAACTGTGGGGAGAAGATCCTTGACCTAGTCCAAAGTCAAGGCCCTGACTGCCCATCGACACCCGTGAATTATTCGAGCTGACACTCTAAAGCTACCCAGAACTGATGCCATGTGCTGTGCAGCACTGTATTTCTGCTCCACCAAGAGCCAAAAGCTTACTTTAAGCACCGCAGACTGAAATAGGAGGTAAGTCTCTTGGCCACACCAACGACATATGCTTGCCTTCTAATTGTGGTCAATGTTTTTCCAACCTATGAAAGATGAGGATCCAACTTCTCTGCTTTAAAACTAATACTGGAGGAAATGTCATTTAACTTAACTTTGGCAATGCATTAAGGCAAGAGCCTTAATCGAGGGGAGCTCCACTCTTGCTAGTCCCCCAGTCCAACTCGCCTTTTTCTGAGGAAAATCTCTGCCTGCAAAAAGCATTTTTGTTTGTTTCCTTTTTATTAAGGCTAGGACAAAAGTCAGTCACAAGAGCTGTGGAGAAACAATTTGCTTAGGGAAAGGGTTTCCCAGTTTCTGCAAGACCAGCGTTCCCATTCCACCCACTTACATTCCTGTATTAAGAGAAAATAAAATCACATCCGCAGGCCGGTCATCGGTTACACAGGTCGACATCCAGGCAACATGGCCAACAGCTGAAAGAAAATCACTTGCACGGAAAGATGTTGTTTGAAGAAGTTATGCACTCATTCCGGCACTACCATTTACATGAGTCCTTGTTAAGAAGTATTCTATCCCTTAAAATCATTTGCATAATTGCCGCAATCAAAGGCACTACTTTACAGTAATAACTTTAATGGCAGATTTTTCCTTAAACATTCTTTTAAAAAGGTATCTCCCAAGGTTGGTGCATCCATATGCCAGTAAAAATAAAGACAGGAGGTGACACTCAATGAACACATGGTGCAGAGATGGACGGGTTGCTTTTTGGTTTGTGCACTGTTTATGGAAAATCACTTTATGATGCCCAAAACACATCCCAGAATCTAAATCTTTGTCACTTAAACAGCAGGCTACTTGGTACATTGGCAACTCCCTGGTTTTTTTTCTATTAATTTTGATATTTACTGTCTGTAATCTTATTATGGGGGAATCTGACTGCTTTGCAGTCTAAAACAAGGTCTTGTAAGTGAGAGTCTACGTCTCACTCTTCAGCTTGCCTTCCCTGATTATAGGTTAGCAATGAAAAACATAAAGCCAGGCAAGTGCATTCAGTACATAGATCAGTGACTCCCTGGGTGATGTATCATTACTCTGGGGATGTACCATTAACACATGGACAGTCATTTCAGCAGGCAGACAGCAAAGAAAACCACCAGGAAGACTTTAAATACTGCGTACAAGTTTTGTATTATTTCATGCCTTCAGTTCAGTAGTTGCAGACAGCTACAAACAGGCAAGTTACTGCGCCAAATATATATATATTAAAAAAAAAAAAAAAAAAAGAACGAACTGGAAGTCCCTTCTCCAAAGACCTTGTGGTTTCAGAAGGAGACATCGCAAGAAGCCTGGACAAGCAGCCAGGCGCATGGATGGGGAGGGAACACGTACAAAGTTGATGGTTGCTCAGCACTTTTAGGGCATGGGACTTAACTACAGCAAATTTCCTAACAAGTAGGAGCTCTGGCCTGCTTTCCTCAGCTGCACGGAGACATGAGCACGAGAATGCAAAGATAACGGCTACAAGGCTTCAGCAGCATTCTAAAGTTTATTTTTAAGATGGGCAAGAACCGCTGGCCTGGTTTTTAATATTAAACACGGACTTGGAGTAAACAAGCTAAGATCCAACGGGAAGTTAGCAGCAGAAGCCAGCTGGGATTTCCACCCTCCAGCTCCTGTGTGCTATCCCGAGGTTTGTGTCCTCCAGAAAACACAGCTTCATTTCAAACCCCGGGGTGCTCCGCCAACGCAGCTGCATCACGGAGCTGATGCTGGGATGCTCGTCAGGGGAAGCTTCGCCAGGGCCCCGGGAGCACCACGACTTTGTCTGCGTGGGCTCCAGACCACATCTGTAGGGCAGCTCCTTCCCCAGGCGGCATTGGCAGAGGACTTTGGGGGAACAATTCCACTTAATTGAGGTTCTCAAATGAGTCAGGCCTGAATGAAGGCACGTTGCCCTTTAATGCAGGTTTAATTACATTAAAACAGAATGCTTTCGTGAACATGGAGAAAGGCTGGGGAGAGAATCAGACAAGCTATAAATTAAAGCAGAGGATATGAATACCATGCAAGCTGCAGTGTTAGGGTTAACGTGGGTCTGGAAACAGTTTAGTGAAAACCTGGTGTGGCTAGGGGCCAGCTCTGAGTTTAGTTGCTTTGGGCTAATCGTTTCCTTCAGGCAGGCTACTCTAGCACACTAATAGGTTTTAATAAAAACTTCCAATTGGGCCAGTAAACCCCTCATTAAGCTGTTTTTAAAGCATGAATTTAAGAGCGGCGAGGGTAAAAGGTCATGAGGAGTATTTAATTCACAACGGCTGGCAAAAGGTGCTGTTGTGATTGAAAACACCAGAGTTCAAGTGTCCAGGGCCACATAAACATCCGACTCTGTCACTAGACCTGGTTAAGTGACAGCTTGAAAAATAGATTTAATAAGACAGAGAGAAAAGTTTCCCACTCTTACACGAGAAACAGGAACAGCAGATCACAATATTAGCCAGGAACAGGAACAGTCAGTAAGCAGCCCCGTCTCTCCCATCTTGGCATGGGGGGAGGACGAATAAATAGCAGCCTATGGCCATCTGGGTGTTCAACCCTGCAGCGATTCCCAGGGGCTTGCTGGGACGCTCGCGCTGCAGCTCCGCGGGCTCCTGCTGGGAGCAGAACAAAGTTCCTTGGGAATAACACGGGCCAACCCGTCCCCCACGTCCTGCCGCCGGTGCCTCTCCCACACGCCGTCTGTACAGCGAGCTGCCGGAGTAACAAGTGCCACCGGGTGCTAGCATGATCCTTATGTGCTGCCACGCAGAAAAGCAAACCTCTGCCAGCGAATTCTCTCGTGCTCGGGCAACCTCACACCCAGCAGGCAGGCACTGCAGATGGGTTAGCTCCAGGCACAGTTCAGCCCAGACACATCCCCATCTCAGTACGCTTTTAAACTAAGCTTTGGACCTGCATGAGTGAAGTTTGACCTTAGTCTACTTAACTTACTCTCATTTTCTTCTGTGACCGCAGTGCTGCTCTCTAGTATAGTGCAACTAACACGAAAGCTTCGCCCCTTCCTTGGAAACATGCACTCAGAAAGGAGCAACATCTCAATCTTGTACAGCAAAAGCCAGAACCCCAGCTGTGCACTCCAACATTTCATTTTATGTCAATGCACATCTAAAATTCAAGATCCCTGAAGACCTTTTAAAAGAAAATCCTCAGAACAATTTGCATTGAAGTAAAGAGTGAGGGTTTAACAAGTAATGGAGAATTACATATACTCGGCTCTCAACTTTTTATTCTACTTCTAATCAAAACACACTTCATCTTAAATTCTGAGATGATAGATGCAACATAAAATTTGGGGACAGGCATGGGTATGAACTAAATTAATTGCTTATTCCATGTTTACAGATAATGGAAAAAACCTAGCAGTTTCATTCAACCTTCAGCGACTGTCTTCTCTCCATACCAAAATTAACAAAAAAGTTGACTGTAAGAGGGGAAAAACAAAAGCTCTTACTTTTCAAGTATGCTTCTAATTCTAGCCATACAGTTGGCCTGCAAAGAGTGCAGAAGTAAGGTTCTCTGGAACAGTCCCCAAGGAAACATTTGCTTTGGCTCCAAATAGGACACTTTTGTGCATCAAGAGTCAAATAAGATCAGCTGCTTCTCAATCCTTTCTGTTTAATGATCCCATTGATAGCCCAAAGGTAAACAGACGCATTTCTGTCTTTTCTGCGTGTTTCTTGCTGGGAATCCAGATTGCTGCTCCGAGAGGTATCCGACAGCTATGGAGGCAACAAGCAGCAACTCCCTGGGTAGTTGCGCCATTTTCCCACACCACACCTGGATTTTTACTCTCCAGGGAGACTTGTCCATTACAACTCACATGGTCTTTCAGCCTTTCTGCAGCTCTGCTTAGCTCTCCACTGTTGCCTCACTCGACCAGTATCTCAGGACATACGACAGGCTGTCAAACTGTCTTCTGAATACGTGGGGCACCTTAACACAGTAATAAGGCAGAACAGAAGAAAGAGGACAAGAAAGCCTGTAAAAGAGCATCACCTTTTTCAAAGCCTCCATTAGAACAGAGATAATAAATCACTACACTAAATTAGGCTTCCACTGGGAAAAAAAAAAAAAAAAAAAAAAAAAAGTCCTTGGGGGGTGTATCAGACAGAAGCATCATCAGGAATTCTGCATCATGTACTCTAGGAGAGCAGACCCTTGCTCAGAAAGGGTCCGAAACAGCAAAGCTGTCAACACCACAAATCTGCTGAAGCAGCTTTGGTCTCATTTTAAGCCAGGAGAAAAGATGTCCTTAATTTTAAAGAAGGATAAAATAACAAGTTGACCTTGCTGGTTCTTTCTAGTCACAGCACCACAGCTGCAACCTTCAGAGAGAGGGAGACCTGCCATTTCTGGAGCTCAGCCAGGACCAAGGGTGCTGAGAGAGGCCAGCTGGCTCATGGTGGCATGCACAGGTCACCAAGGCACCTAGAAAGGGGCTCGAACAGAAAGGGCCATGGAGGAAAGCCCCTGGAACAGCAAAGCTCAGGGAGGAGATTTAGGCTGAGGATGAAGTTGCCAGGGAAGCTCAGCTCTCCAGGAGCAGCCTGGCTGCTGGGCCTGCAGGTGCACTCCACCGAGGACAGGCATCCCATCCATCCATCCATCCACCCACCCATCCCTGAGGCTCCCGGCAGCCTCAGCTCAGCTAGGAAGAACCAAAGCAATCCAGTGTACTTTGTCCCATGAGCAGTCCCACCAGAGCTCAAACCACCAGAGCCCTGCACTGCTGAAGGCAGGGAGGGAAAGGGGCCATCGAGTCAGGCGCTTCCATCCCCCGGCAGGGAGCCTCGCATGCCCGAGCTCTGTCTATCCACTGGGAGGGACCCAATGTACAACCGCTGCGTGCTCACCGAAACACGCCACGCTACATCTAAAGCCAAATTTATACCCCAATAACAATAAATAAAGCTGAGAAGTTATTACAGCTTGGCTAATTTCAGAACAGGGCTAACCCCCAGGCTGGCGCCTGCTCCAGGATTTGCATCGTGGAGCACCTCTTCACCTTTCAAAGATAAATAGTCCAACATGGCCGGCACTGTGCACTGGGAAAGCTCTTGCACGGCTGTTTCTCAGTTCATTCCCTGAAGTGAAGAGTGGTTTTAATAACTGTTACCTGACAGGAGTAAGAGCAAAGAGCAAAACCTGTGGCAATACCAGTTGATCCCATTTGGCCTAACAGCTTGTTGTTATTTCCAGACTCAGGAGTTCTTTAAAATTCATAGGGACAGCCTGCAGTTTTAATAGAGGCTACCAAAATCCATCCTAAGATGTATCAAAAAAAGCACACTTCCTGCAGGGGAATAGGAAACAGTCAGCATTTACAAAGATCTCTCCAGGAATTTTTTTTTTTTTTTTTTTTTTTTTTTTTTAAAGATCTTGCTTTGAAGTAGATGCTACCAAAGAATAAGGCTTCCAGAGCTCAGCAATATTTAATGTACTTCTACAGCAATGGATGACAATGTTGTTGTTTCAGCTATATTATAACAAAAATATTGTGGTTTTCCTGTATTCTAACAAAAGTAGCTCAAGATTTACATCTCATTCATCTTACTGAGAAGTAGCCCTTAAGCCAAAAACAAGGAAGGGAGAGACCCTACTGCGTACAAAAGGCTTCAGTAATCCTCATAGGGTGGCTTATCCAGTTGGGACATAAAGAAAGGCTGAAGAAAGATAAAACACCACTTGCAAAAAGCAGTTTTTCTACAACCATCAGTGAGAGTGGAAAACATATACAGAAGACGAGTGACTTGAGTTAAAACTAAGATGGGTGTCCTCACTAACGCAGCGAAAGTCTGGATTCATACTGCAAAGTCCAGCTGGTTAAAATATCCACATCCAATGTGAAAGTATTAGCGAAACCACACAGGAGTGGAAACAATTCTCCAAACTCCTCTGCTTCTCCACTTGGTGAAGCACCATCTCAATGATCCCACATACGCTGAAACAGTTTATTCACTTACAACCGATTAAAATGATCAATTGGGAAATGAGGAGACAGATGCAATTCCCTGAAGGAGAAGGGGGAAGGCATGCTCGGTCATTACTTTTGCAAGCCTCTGTAACACACAGACACAAATGGATTTCAACTGTTCTCGTGCCTTATATTAGAATAACCGGATTTCCATTTGTGACTGGCTAGTGACAACTTGGGAATGCGAATCCCCTTTTCATCCACACAATGCTGAAGCACCCTTCTCCTCCTACCCATCCAACAGCACAAACACCAGGCTGAAAGGATGAGAAGGCACAGTTGAAAAGGCTGTTTTAAGACATTTTGCCACGGCAGTACTTCCCAGAAGATCAGAAGGACACTAGCAGTCTTCCTAATATTTCCACAGAGAGAAACAGGTTTTCTATTGGGATTTCTAACTTCCTGTTTAGACTCCAGCTGCGGGTTGGAGTACTTAAAGCTGAAAAACCCCAACCTGTGCAAAGCATGAATCAACCTTCCAGATCTCCAAGGGAGTAAGACCTGCACCTCGCACCAATGGAAAAGCAGATTGTATGGGTAAGAAGTTCTTGACGTTCATACAAATCATCAGTGGAAAAGGAATTGGAATTTAGGAGGAACATGTTCCCTACCAGGGGATGTCCTTCAGGCCTCGCTTCACTCAGTTGCCTCAGGCTCATTTAACTATTCGTCTTTAATGTCACCTTCCAAATGACACTGTTGGGATTTATACAACCCTTCCACCAAGCCTCCTTCAATCTCAATTTTCAGAATTTACAACAGGTTTCCTTTCTTTAAGGGCACACAGGCAGAAAGGGATTCAGTGAAAGGCAGAGAATAGAGACAATCGTAACTTAAACTTTTGACAGAGAGAGAGAGAAAGCAAGCTAGAGTAATGTAAAAGCTACATACCCACAAATGCACCAATAAATTCTAACTGCAGATTTTTTTCTCATTTTTAGTCACTTACCAAAGGAATACCTGAAAAACAAAATGAAGAAAAGGCAAAAAAATTAGAATCTCAGTTGATCAGTTGTAGGAACCTATGTCTCATATTAGTTGTGTTTCAAACTTCACACGTTTTGAGTTTTAAAGCACATCTGTCAAGGAGTACGGAAACATGCCTGAACCACCTAACATGCAACTCAAAGGCACTAAATGGTAAATTGCTGCTACATGAAAATGCAAGAAGAGCAAACTCCCTCATTTCTGGGCAAATGAAGCTGTTATTTAGCACTCCAAGCAACTGGCCACCCTTCTTTCAATAAAGATGCTAAAGCAGCATGCCCAGAGGGCTGCTCCTCACCTTCCCTCTGCCTTGAGAAACCTCTCTGAGCGAGCAACCTGGTTGATAGCACATCTTAACCAGGTTCCACAGCAAGATTATTCATTTACAGTTTCCAAAGCGTGGCTAAGCACTTCCCAGGCAGAGGGCAACAACTGAAGTTGTTAAAAACCACAAAGCTTAATGCGTACTTCTGTGCTGATGAAGGCCACACGGCGGAAAAGCAAGAAGTTACTTCTTGCTGGTGAGCTATTCGTTGGTTTTTTCCCCCCTTTTGAGCACAGAGAAGTCTAGCACCATGCCATCTGCCAGCTGAGTGCTGTGTGCTAGATGCTCGCCAGTCCTCAGCATCTCAGGAAACTCCATACACGCTTAGTATCATTTTCATACGGATTTTCGCCACACTCCCAATGCATCATTCAACCTGCCTTTTTAACTGGTCTTCTCACTGAAATTGCCGTTAGCCTTAGCTACAACATAGGGATTTTCCGTAAGATTACCAGTTCCGATTAAAAGTAAAACCCAACAGTTAACAAGTTCTAAGATGCTGTTCTTCAACAGACAGCTTGTGTTTACTCCCATTATGGCTTCAATCCCACATCAGGGCTTTATTATTTGTATCTGCAGCATATTGCATTGCATTAATCAAAAACAAAGGAAAAAACCCAAACCAAAAAATACCCTTGTTAAAGATTTTCAGAAAGATTTGCTCTTACTGCCAATGTCCCGTTCAGGTGTGCAAATTTTATGCTCATATACATGTAGTTCGAATAGTTCCAAAATCCATCAATCTAAGTATTTTACTGCATATTTAACAACAATTTCATACAGGGCTACTGACATATAGAGAGCAATAACTTTAAAATGCACAATGAGTTTTAACTTTCTTAATAAAAGCGTCTCTTTATAAAGATATCTGTCATTAAGGGCAACCTAACTTCGCCATTCTCCACCACAGTTGTGGTGCAGTTAAACATAAACTTGTACGAATTATTATTTCTTGGCAAAGTTAAGAACCCCCTGAGGCTCATTTAAAACACACACACAGAGACACACACAAAATGAGGAATTAATAAAATATTGTATTCTTCTGAACCACATTAAGTTTTCTGACGTGTGTCTGTTGCTGATTACATCAATCTAGGCTCCATAACTTGTCATGTGATGACAGGCAAACACTTGTGAATTTATTTCTCTGAAGAAGCCTGCGATACAAATGCCAAGGAAACCAAACCAAATGGCCCACTCCAAATACATAAAAGCAGCGGGGCTTCTTGCAGAGATTTTTTTCTTTTTTATAGGTACAAAAAGGCAGGTACCCAATTCCCGCAGACTTCAGGTTGTAATTTCGAACCTAATTACCATTTTTCCTTTTCAAGGTCCTCTTCCTTGCTTACAGGGAGTAAACAGAAGTGTTTATTTATTTAAAAAAAAAAAAAAAAAGGATTTTTTTTCTACTGCCTGCCTTGGCATTTGAAACGTTACCGACAGATAACGACAAGTAAAAACATGGATTTGATTTTGCGGGTTTGGGGGTTTTGGGCAAATTTCAACAGAGCAACTTTTGATCTGCACACTGTCAAAACCAGAAATTTTGCAAATTCAAAGTATATTCCATTTGGATTTTCTAAATCAAATTAAAACGTGATGTCATTTCTGTTTTCTGGTTGGAGAAACAATGTAATTAGCCATGACTTGTCATTAGAGGCAAACTTCATGTCACACTTAGAAAAACTGTAAGCATCAGCTGGGAATCATAAACATCATCAAATATTTGGGTTAAATTGTTTTCACCACATTGTCATGCTGATTAATTTTAGCTCAAGTATATTCCCAGAAAGCAAAAATTGATAGCAAAACATAGTTTAAACTGCATTAAACTACATCACTCCTGATGAATATACTCTCCGCCATCAGTGCCCGTGGTGGAGGCAGCATGGAGCCCAGCTGGGTTTGAAGACATGGCTCTGCAAGAGTTTCCTGTGTCTTCAAACCTCGCATGGGCACCACTGTGCAACCGAACAGGGACCTCCCAAGCCAACCCAGCAGAAAACACCACCTTTTCTGTATAACATCTTTTTTTTTTTTTTACTGCATGCAAAGCATGTGGGATGATGGTTTCCATTTGCTTGAGGAGGAGGAAAAGCAGATTGGACAGACTTGCGCAACAAATCTATATTCCTTCTCCGTTCATGTACCCCACAGCTACACAGATTATTTAACGCAAGAGTTGTCTGGGACAGGGCCTCCTCTTGTAGGTCTGTAAAACATGACAAAATTCTGAACAGAGTCTGTTAAGAAACAGTATTAGAACATAGACAGGAGCTCTTATCTTTACATCTATTGAAGCTTACTAGGAAAACACATCTGTATTTATAATCCAAAAAAGAAAAAAACCCCACCATTCACATCCCAGCAGTGCCCAACACCACAAGATCCTTCCAACTAAACCGATTTCCACAGGCAGGGTAATTCCCTGCTGCATCCCTAATCTGCAGCTGGTGTTAACAGCTTCTCTCACTGTTCTCCACGGAGAACATCCTCTACAGAAAGTGAACCCAGATGTCAACTTTCATCTCCATTATGAATCTCTCATTCTTTGGGCTGTATAACTTGGGATAGGGGAAAAGGTATTTGGGTAGTACAGACATGTTTTCTACTCTCCATCAGGATACAGCTCCAGAATATGCTGTAGTGAGGCTTCCACACCAGCACCTCTCCAAAATGGAAACCAGGTAGAAGCTACACTGTGAGGTACCCTTCCCTACGTGACATATTAACTACCCCGGCCTCCCCTCCAGTACCCAGACAGGGAGAGGAGGAAGCAGGGGACCATCTCCCCATAAGCTGGTCCCTTGGACTGCTGCGGGCAAGCAAACGGACACGCAACTGGCAAAGCAAAGAGCTTCCTTCCAAAATTTCAGTAACAGGCAAAGCTGGATGAGCTGCCTGCCATAAATCCAGGCATTGCATTAGGAGAGGGGAAAAAAAAAAAAAAAGGCTAAGCCATGGAAGTATAGAAAATGTGGAAAATCCACCTGCCCCAAGACAGGACTGACTGCATGAGAATCACCTCTGACAGACGACTGTCTAAGCAGCGATGGAGACTCCATCTCCCTCTCCAGGCATTCAGCCCAGTGTTCCTTCCCATGTACATTTAGAAGGCTTCTCCTTATAGCTAACCTATATCTTCCTTTCTACCATGTAAACCAACAGCTTCTTGTCCTATCCACATGGAGACAGCTAATTTCCATCTTCTCTGCTGCTTTCACGTGCTTGAAGATCTTTGTCTCCTTTCCCAGTTTTCCTTTCTCTCAACTAATCAGACTCAGCTCCTTCAGCTTTTCACCACAACAGGCCACTTTCTTCCCCATTGCCGAGGCTTGTGCCTCTCCTCTGCCCAGCGTGGGGCCATAGCCACTTCCGGCACAACGTGACAACCAAACATGAGATGCTGGCTGACACGTCCCAGCTCCGAGAAGTGGAAAACCTCATCCACTGCTGTCTTGCACATGACACTCCTAAAAGTTACTGGTTTACGTGCCTGAAAGCTTGTTTGGTGAACCACAGTATATCAACCAAATTAAAGCTGTAAACACTTCAGGACAAAAAAAACCCCCAACCATCTTGTCAATGTGTATATATATATGTACAGTACCTGGCACCTGGAGATCCACTTCCTCAGCACACTGCCTCAAAACAAAGCAGCCAGTTGGCAAGCATCACCCGCAAGAGACCGAGAGTCCATCAAAATGAGATGACAGAATTAGTCAAGTGCCCCATTAATTTCAGAACATCATTAACTTAAAAGTGTGGGGGGAAGAAACATTTTTGACAGCTGGTTTCAGTTGCTGCCAAGCCTTTAGTATTGCACAGCGGTTGTAGGGGGGAGGAAATAAGCTAGAATGGTAGTAAATGAAACCACTCGTCTGGTTTCTGGATTCACTTTATTGTGGTCACAGATCTCTAAAAACTCGGATTCTGCGCTCTGTAATTACAACATCCACATTTAAATGGAAGGAGCAGGGATAACATTAAAAAAAAGAGAGTGCTTGAGGATGAGGTTTACTCCTCAGTTTGCACATCGTGCTGGGAAAGGTGCCTGAGCAGAGCTGGAGCCAACCAGCAGGCGAGGACCGGGACGGCCGCCCTCCTGGAGCCACACCGGGTGCTCACACCCGCGCCCATCCTGCGCAGCCGCGACGCGGTCAGGCGCTGCCGCACGGCTCTCCCCGCGGCTCAGCAAGCGGCAGCTCCCAGGCGGCAAGCCATCGCAGCACCACTTCAATTTTCCCCTTGCAAGGCAGGGAACCAGGCTTGGTTAAGAGACCAAATCTGAATTATCCAGCTAAGCCCCAGCACTCACCAACTCTTCTGTCCGTGCTCATTTCCAAAGCTAAAAATTATTACAAGCCCTGGCTTACGCGACCGCAGAATTTGCCAAACTCAAGTGAAGTTTGTTTTGGTTAAATCCTTTCAGCGCCAAAAACATATGCTGAAATGGCAGCCTTGGGAACCCTACTCTGAGCTGCTCCTTGAGCCAGACAGCGAGTCCAAGGCAGGGAAGGTGAGAATGGGAGCCAGCAGCAGGAAGGCGACCGGAGCAGCACCACAGCTCCTCCACCCTGCTTTGCCCCGCTGGAGCTCGGCATGAGCCATGCCAGGCTGCCCAACCTGCCGAAATTGCAGCATTTCCTTTGGCAGAAATGAACTTGAAAAGCACGTGCATGGCAAGTGGAAACAGGCACTGATGGAAAATAGAGGGGTCAGCATTGGCTTGAACGAGAGGTCAGTCCGACTGCCATGTTTTGGTGCATGTGCATGCATGGGAGGCGGCACAAAGCGAGTGCTGCAGTGAGGCTTTTTCAGGACCAGCAGCAGAAACGTTTTGTATTTCTGCATGCGGGCAGGTGAAGTCCCAGGAAAACCACATTTCAGTAATTCTATTCCTTGATTTAAAAAAAAAAAAAAAATTAATCGCATTAATTAATCTCTCTCCAAAGGTGGGCCCCCCACTGCCAATCATTCTGCAGACTGAGCGTGATTCCCCATTAAATGAAGAAGCCTGCAGCAAGGCTATGGGTTTCAGTAAAAGCACAGTCATTTCCTCTACACCAAGCTCCTAAAGACATGAGTTATTCTAATGCAAGTTTCCACCTACTTTCAACCCCAGATCCGTGCCCCAAGAGAGCTTGCTTGTTTTTGCAGTCGTTTGCCTCTGCTTCTCCAGGACAGAGCTGCTGTTTACCCAGACAGACCTGGAACATTTCTCCAGTAACATGGCTCAGCCCTGCAAATAACTCTGGTTATGGAGTAACCCCAGCCCAGAGATGAGCCGGCACCACTGGTAGCGAACGCTCTTCTCAAGAATAAATTTCTGGATGAAGACCCTTAGGGAAGTTAGTAAACACAGATCCCACCACAGCCTGGACCCTTCCCTAACCCCTGATTGCTTTTCGGCTGTACCAATCACTGTATTAACATTCTTTCCAACCACAGCTGTTTGAGAAGTTAGATGAGTTAAACAACATGAACGTGTGCTGGACCAGACTGGGTGCATCAAGCTATTTGGCAAGTTACAGTTTAAAAAAAGAAAAAAAGAAAAAAAAAAGAAAAAACCTTATTTATTCTTTTCCTAAATCTTTCAGCTGTGGAATCAATACCCAAGTCTACATACTGGATACAGCTGGCAATTAGATGTGCCAGATAATAAGCAATTAAAAAAATATTTGTCTCTGTCTCTGGCAAAGGCCTGTGGTACATCAGACACTGCACAGCCATGCCACTAACCACATAATCTTCTGATAATTTCTTTGCTCTCATTTTCCCATCAGCCGTGATTTGCAGAAGTGATTGGAACGTAGAGACAGTCTGTGCAAAGGAAGCAGCAGGGCGTTATTAGCTGTCCACAGAGCATACACAGCTCCTGCGCGATGGCTTCACCCCATAGCCCACTCCAATAGCTGCTGATATTTTAACGTGGTCTTCTCATGAAATGAAGTTAGAGGCGGGGAAGCAGGAAGGAGGTGAAAGAATATTGCTACGTGCCTTTTGCTGACATTTGCTGTGCTATCAAAGCATTGGGCTCGACGATGTTAAGTCATTTTGTCAGGCTTTCTGCAAAGTGAAGCAGCAGACACACACCACTGCTTTTCTGTGCTTTCCTAATACTAGACCCAGGTAACAGTCCTGACATTTAGGCAGAAGTGAATACTGGGATCAACACGATAAGAGGTTATGGACCAGGACTCAGAGGGCAATTCCACAGTGCACGTTTAACAGAGGGAGCACGTGGCGGGGCAGAAGGAGCCGGCTGGCAATGGGATGCTCATGGGAGCCGCAGCAGGCAGCGCCTGAAATCCCGGGGCACACTGCAGTGCGGACATAACGCTGCAGCCCCTGCACACACCCTAAGGGAACCCTCGGCACGATACTGCGTCCTCCTGTAGACAAAGACTCTCTTCTACATGCAGTGAATTAATTTCTATAGATCTCTGGCTATCTCACAGCAGATTTAAACAACAACAACAAAAAATCCTCCAAAGGTGCTCTTATTAAGTGAAGCAAAGCCAGTCATTACAGTAAGTCAAAACAATACATGCAACCAGTCAACATAAAATATTTAAATTCCTCTTTAGTTCTCCTCTTTGCAAACTTATTCAAGTTCCTACGAGCATTCACGTTATTCAGATGACATTAATCTCAGAGGCACTACTTGCTACAAAACCAACAGCCTCAGCAGTAACGCTGCTATTTCCATGCCACAGCTGCTCAAAAACCCCGGCACACCATTTTACCAAAGCCACTTCTCTTGTTTTTCATATCACGTTTCAGCGGCAAGTTAGACTTGCCACAGGTTAGTTCTTTTCCAGGAATATATTCATGGCAGCAGGCAACAACCAGACCTGGTGCAGCCCGAGACCCCACCAAAGCATCCTCTGAGAGCCCTTAAGGCTTTTGGCAGCTCCTCTTTTACTGATAGCTCATGCAGACCTTTGCAAATCCATGTCATAGCTGGGCCTGGCTTCTTAGTGAGGTTCATCCCTGTCAGCCTTTTCAGCCCACTCCATTCTCACAGAGTAATGCTTGGGTTTTGGAGTAGATGTGGACAAGAGCACACTCAAACCTCCTCGGACGTCCTATGGCAACTGCATTCTCTGCTCCTACTCGCCCCTTTAAAAAACCCAGCCTAAATTCATGTCATACAATCCATTACCACCTGCATTTAACTCAACTGCCTCAACCAAGTAAATTCACACTGCGGAGCACACATTTACAGGTCTTGGGGACTAAGGAAGGCTGGCCAGCCATGGCCTCACCCTCCTCCTTCCCAGCCATGCTGAATGCCAGGCAAGCAGATGAGATGTCAAGGGGCTGGCCCCTCTCGAGGGCTGGCTGCTAAACTAAAAGCCAGCCTAGGGCAGGGAGGGGAAACACTAAATGATTCATTTCTGGCATCAGTCACGATTAAATTTTAATCTCTCAAACAAAAATATGGTTCTCATTAGCCTCATTAGTTCCCAGTTGTACTGCAAGGCAACAGCGTCACATGGTATTAATCTTCGTTTTCATTAATATGTCCTATCAACTGCTCACAGCATTCTTTGAAACCGATCCGCTCCCTCTCTTCTGTGCGGGTAGGAAGTGCCAAAAAGCAGCTTCCTCGACAGGAAGGATGACCCCCTGAGATCCTTCAACTTTTGGTTTACGTTTCTAGAGATAATCTTTTCTTTCTGGGGAAAGAGGGAGGGGAGTTCAGAGTAAAAGGGATGCGAGGCTGTGATCCACAATAACAAAGAAATTCCTGAGGTTTATTGCCAAGGCCAGGGCCAGAAAAAGGAATAAGATATTCTAAGTTTTCTTGTTGTTGTTGTCATTGGGATATTTCAGAGAGCTAGAAAAATAAAGCCAGGTTGCAAAAAGGGTTCTTTGCAAGCAAGTTATTTGCAAAGCCCCTAGCAAACTTCAAATTACTCCAATTTAGCCATATGCATCAAGGTGATATTTGTTAATGCGATTCACCTAAAATCTTTGATACTTTTAATACACAAATTTGTATGCTGAATTCAGGCACAATATTAATTTTTGCTTGTACTTCAAACCTTAATATCTGTAAAGCTGATATCAGTTAAGTCAAGTCTTACAGTCTCTCAGTACAAGCGTGTATTACTTCCAGACAGGCAGATAAAGCAGGATATAGACTGATGGAAAGACCTTGCCGAGGTCACAGAGTTACGTACAGCCCAACACATCCATTCCTGCCTGTACAGTGAGGTCTCAGAGAACTTCCCAAGTGAATCAAGCGTACTGATGAACTCAGGACACCCAAGTTCCTACTCCCTATTTGCACAGCTTTCAGTACCTTTCAGTACTTGCTTGCTCAGGGGCAGTCAAAAAAGTCTTACCGAATTACCCGTGCTACTTAATAAAACGTGCATTAGCTGAAACACGTCTGTGCGGATATGTTCGTTCACCCTTGATCTGGCTCTGCTCTGCTGGAAGCTCAATGGGTGGTTCTTCCATCTGTATTTTGCATGTCAGACTAGGACTCTTCTGGTCATAAAACGAGTATCTCTGCAAGCACTGTGCCCTCATCACAAGGGGGTCACAAACCAGTACACTTAAAAATGGGAATGATGTTTTGCCAAATCCAGCCCACAATTCACACGCTGGCTGTTTTACACACTGGAATAAGAAACTCAGAAGAGATCTGTTTCTAACCTTTACTGGATAGGATGACACTAGACAAAAACCCAAGTGCTTTAGACTGAAAAACCAAAGCTGTAGAATGTAAGAAGAAAGTGAGAGGGGAAGAGGTCCATTTAATGGCTACTAATGCCCTCCTGGAGAGTGAAAACACAGCCCTGAGCATCTCATCAGCCCCCTAGCATTTAATGGAGTTCAGCCTGAACCAGTTGCCAGTTCATCCGCTAGCACACAGAAGACTGTGATTAAAGTCCTGCATAGGTCAAGTGGTTTTTAATGAGACATATAAACCACAAAACCTCCATGACATGCAAGTCTTTCTTCTTTCTCTGTTGTAAATGAACTTCTGAGGATGGTAACTTAATTGCAATTAAATTACATGCCTCAGAGACATGCTTTCATGACCCGCAGTATACCTGTCCCTCCAATGAATCCTTAGTATTAAAGTTAAAAGCTATTAATATTATGTTCAATCAGCTAAATATGAAAAAACACCAGGCATTTGGGGCCAGAAAGACAGAGGCATGTCCTCCTCTCTGTGCCCTAGAAAAGCACTGCAGCATCTGCAAGTTCTTGGAAACCACCTGGGCACACACTTCGAAGGGTGCGCGAGCACAGCTCAACCGGCTCTCGCCTGTGATCTCTGAGACTGTACAACAGTGAAGCCCTGCTCAGTTTCATATTCCTTGTAGAAAAAAAAGGTATGCTGCTTAGTCTTATTTTACCCTAAATACCTGTTAGCAGTAGCTCCACCAACATTTTCCACAAGGGAAGAACACACTGAAAAGAACGCTGTAGCCACCTCATGCTATAACGTTTTATTTATTGGCTTGTTTAACCTATTCCCTTGAGCTCTTGTAATTCTACCAGAATCTTAGCCATGAAAGCAAAAAAGGCAATCGGATTTAAAAAACCACAATTCTAGCTTTTGTATCAAGTGTCTTACAAACTGTACCATGGAACGCTCTCTAACAGTGGGCAGTACGCTTTGTAAAATGAAACAACACAATAACCAAGGGAAAGGAAGGGTTTTCAGATGACATTTCAAAATACTGAGGGGGGGTGGTTCAGTGAGGAAACAACAGAAGAAGAAACAGAAGATCAGTGGCAGAGTAGTTTAAAAGTTTGTTTATATAAGAAAATGTAATAGCTCTCTGGAGACACCTTACTGTGGGATAAAAGTGATTTTATTCCAGAATTACAAATTCACTTTAGAAGTGCATTAGTTATTCTGGTACAAAAATGATTCAACTTCTGCCGGAACGCCTCTCCTGGAGAGCTTGTCCTAACAAAGGACCTCTACTGCTGATGGTCCATCTCTGCTGACATATGCCCCAGCAGAAACCATAGGGAATAAAACCACAAATGGAAGTTTCATGAGGTCACCTGCAACATGTATTTTTACTTTTAAACAAAGGGGCAGCTTTTCCCATTCTTGCTTAAATGTACGACAATCCATTATATTAATATTCAGGAGGGAGGAAGCAGGGAGAAAGGCAAAGCCATTTGTATTGGACCTGTGGAGCTGCAGTGTTCCTCCAGCGACTGAACCTAGACAAGCAGGACTTGCAGTCTGCAAAATGGACGCTGAAGTATGGGGAATTCCCACAAAAATCTTTTTAAGCATCTTTAGCTTCAGTAAATCGCTTCTATTATACTCAAACCGGGACCACTTTTTAATATTATTCTTTTACTGAAATTAGGCACGGTCTGCAGAAATTAGAAGAAAAATCAAAGCTAAAATTAAAATAATGATTAAGCACTTCACCCAGCTATGGGTCAGATGTTATATATTTTTTCTCACCAGCAGATTTTTAGATTCTTGACAGTCTCCTCCTACTTCAAAAGGAAAAGTTAAAAATGGCAGAAGGGAAAAAAAAATCCAGTATTTTATGACAGATGCACTGAGCTTCTGATGCAAGTGCAGCACCATTATACACATGCCCCACGACCCAGAGAACATGTCCAGGTTTAGTCTGAGCAGACCCCAAAATACCACAGCTGTTTTGGAAACAGAGTGCCCAGAATTACAAAAGCTTCCCTGCACATTCCAGCTTCAAGTTTGGCAAAGGCAATCTTGGCCCCGCATTTCACAGGTACCAAAATTAATACGCTGTTCTGGGAAAGCTAGCCTAGTTTTGAGAACCACCAGAGCGCATCTTATTTCGGTTCACCTGTGCTTTGGCAGAGCCAACAGTAAACTGGCAAAGTCAAGAATTCAGGGCCAGGACAACATCCTGGCCTCAATTCTCAGGATTTGAGGTTGCCAAAGTAATCCTTATCCCACAAAATCCATCACAGAGAGCTCACATCAGCCTGTTCCAGGAGCAGCTTTCTGGAGGGTTATAACACCCTCAAAGACCTCTGGCTGGTCCCTTGCTGAGCTGTCACAGCAGGCTCAGCTGTCCCCAAGCATGCCACATATTCCCCAGCTCACAGGTGGAGGTCGGCAGTACCCAGGCAGGCAGGCAATGCGTCCTGCCCTTCAAAGGAGACGGTTTGCTCTTCTAAAGCTTCCTCTGACGCTGAGCCCAAGCCAGCTGGACAGTAGTTGAAAGACTCGCTCCTTCAGCAGCGCCTGGTATCTGGAGACTCCAGCCCAAAACAAATAGAAACATTTAAAATTAAAATAGAAAAAGGCGATAAAAGGAATAAATTGTTCCTCACTGGCCTAAAGAACTCTATTCCTCCTTATACCTCTTCCCAGGCCAGTTGCAAGGATTTCTCTGGATGGGGTCAGCCCACAGGTCCATGCCCAGCCCAGCAGTGCCAGCTTGCAGGAGCCCATGCCTGCCAGCTGCAGAGGAACACTAGGGAAGAGCATGCAATAACTACAAACCAATGTGGCCACAGGAGGAATTTCTTCCTCATTTCAGATGCCTCTTTGCTGAGCTACCTCGTAAGTCTGATCAAGAATGCCTGACAACGTTGTCCTTTTCCCCCTTTATAAGAAGTCACTGTGGTCTTCAACACAGTGCTTTGGACAACAATCAGAACTCATCAAAATCTTTCCATCTGCCCAAATTTGAGGGGAAGACAAAGTTAACAGACCATCTAACATCCCTACGAACTAGTGTGAAAAGGGAGTTTCAAAGCCGGTCTGAGTTTTAAGGACAATGCTCCCACCCACCCACCCACCCATGATCAGAAGCAGAATTCATGAGATATCAGGTACTCCAGCTCATCCCTCATGCCACCACAATTCCCTGAAGGACAGTGAGAAATTAGTTAATCCCCCACTTTGCTCTGTCCCCATGTTTACTTGCACTGTAAGGGCCTAGCCACCCAGCATCCCCTTCTCCAGGAACTGAATGTCACACTGTATGCACAATAATAATATGGTTTTGACCACCCAGTGACCCATTTCAGAGGATCTAATGAAAAACGTAACCACAGCTGAATGAACTGTACTGCTGGATTGCTTTGATTCTTTTCCTTCACCCCTTTACAAGAAGAACCTAATTTCCTGTTTAATATATTCGATACCACAATTAAGAAGAGATGAAGTTGAGGCAATGCCTCCTATCCCCCCTCTTTTCTCCCTCACCCAGTCCCCAGAAGGACCTGACCCATTCCCTTGGTGTGTTATTGCTGTATATCAGGAGTCACCTGCCTGTGCCAGCGTTTGCTTTTAAACTCCAAATCTGAAGTAGTAATGGAGGACAAAAATACAGCCTTATCTCACATACCAAGAGTCAATTCCTTTCAACCACAGCATCCACAAAAGGCAAATTCAGGGCTCTGCTTGCATTCCTGCTGGCCAGCTCATTGACTTCAGAGCTGCAGAGACCCAACGCTTGGCCATGAGCTTCTAACCCCCCTCAGGAAGAGGCATTTGGACAGGGGCTGCTGGACGCTGGTGGTGGCTTGGGTGCAGCAGTGGAAAAGGGCTCCCCTCTCTGTCCCCTGCCCTTTGTCTCTCCCTTGCAGACTTGAAAGGTGACAACACAGCCATGCATTCAACAGGCACAAATGGACTTTTTGTGGCAAAAACAAGAGTTCTGCAGGGCTGTCACCCCTCCAGCACCAGCAGAGAAGACATCACGCCTCTGCCTTTAGTCTGCCTGGACCAGGAAAAGCAACAAGGAGCAGAGGACTGGCACAGAACGTGACTGCCCAATGAGACACAGGGAATACATTACAGCCAGCTTTTTTTTTTTTTTTTTTTTTTTTTTAAATCAAAACTATGACAACATTTTAACACTGCTACAGCAGCAGCGGTACACCGAGCGCTCCAGAGTGCCTTGTGGGCACTAATGAAGAAAGCCTGTCATGCTAACATCTTAGTTAACCCACTACTTCAGGAGCAAGCCAGATCAAAACTCCAGCCCTGCGATTCACTGAAGGTCCAGCTTTCAGCTACAAAACTTTTGCAGCTTGAGGAGGAGGCTGTTAGGGTTCCCCCTCGCCCCCAAATAGAAATGCAAAGAGAAAGAAGTCAAGGAACGTATCCAGATTTTGCTGCTACAATGACACAGGCTCCTGTATCTCTGGAAATGAGCGCAGGACGATGCTTGAATTCTTGCCCTGTAACATAAACCATCTAGAAAAATAGACAAGCGATTTTGGAATAACTTGGAAATGGGCAATGGAAAACTATCCACCAAGTTATTTTTCAAATTTTGTGGCTTTCTTTCACAGTCTTAAGTTCACGCTGAGTTAAGAGCTCAGAGAACAGAGCTTTTCAGAAAACTGAAGCTGTTATCCTTCACCCACTTACATACCATCTGGAGTAGGATAGGAATGAATGGGACAGGACAAGACGAAGGGCAGGCCAAGCACACGCAAACCCTTAAGATTAAATTCACTAATCTCATCGATACGGAAGGTGTCCTGTAATGCGCTGTAGAGCCAGAAGATGTCAATGACACAGCTGTATCATGTTCACAGCTTCAGCTCCCCTTCATGGCATGACTTTTTACCTCCCCAAAGTTACCATATCACCTCTGCTACAGGCAGAGAGAGGTACCTGAAGAGGTCAGCTAATGAAATGTGGTTTCCTAAGGGCCCATCCTCTTAGCAAACACCGCTGATGCCTTGATAACTGTGAGGACCACCGAAAGCCTTTCATTTTGCACCGCAGTCTTTCCCTGCAGCAAGGCAGTGTGCAGACACTATTTCTCCCCACAGGTTTTATGTACTTATCCTGAGCGCGCCAGCTCTCTTCTGGATAGAGCTGAAAATTGAGAAACCGTATCTCAAAGGTAATTATTAGGGGAATTACCTTGCAACAGCCATGAGGGAAAAGCACTCCACAGCAGGGACAATGTGTAGCATGGCACATTATGCAGCCAATTTGCCTCTCACAGAGGACAAGAGAAAGCAGAGTAGATATCCCAGGTAAGAGAGAACAGGAACATGCCCATAACTCATTTCTGCTTTCCTTATCTCACATTCCTTCATCGCCCCTTACCAGATTACCAACCTCAAATGGTAATAGAAAGTCAATGCGTACAATGAACAGCAAGAGATTAGAGAAAAACAAAGCAGAGAGATTGTTAACCTACCAGATCTGTCCAACATTGACCAATGAGAGGTAGAGAACCCACAGGACAGCCATGAGGACCATGTTTGCACATCCAGTTACCAATACGAAGGCTGAAGTTGCCAGGCCAAACAGGGAGAGGTAGTCCAAAACACTGTCCATGTCTGACCAGTCCAGAAACCAAATGATTGTTGGTGCATAGCTCAGAGCATCCAGGTTTATCTTCCCTTTGAAATACTTTTTGACATTCTGCAGGTACAGTTTACAAGGGAGCAGCCCCTTCTCTCCTATTAGCTGCTTGTTCTGATGATATGCCACCAGGAAGGCCACAACTAGAGGAAAAACAAGGAGGGGAAAAAAAAAAACACAGTATTAGAAATCACCCAGGATTTTGAATGCAGAGTTACAGATTCATGCCTCTGGAAGGAATTTATTCACGTCCTCATCCCCATTAAAGTACAACACAGTCATTTCTTACTACCACGATGCAGAAGGCAGAGGAATTCTATAAATACTGTCTCTGCCTTCACACCAGGAAATGGCACAGAGTCTGGTTTGAGCTAATTCCCTCCTCAACAGCTGTAAGGGACATACCACTCGCTTCAGGCGAACTCGGCAACGCACTTCTGGGAAAAGCTCCCTGCAAACTGAGCGACCTGACCCAGCGTAGAAACAGGAGGCTCAGCCCAGCTCTGTCAGCCTCTGTGTGACCCTAGGTTAGTCACACACGTTATTCATCTCCTAATGCAGATGAGGAAAACAGCTTAATTGCACTGCAGAGTACAAGTGAAAGTAACACAGCTAATTTCAAGAGTTTCAGACAGAATTTCCTTTCTTCAAAAAGCATTTGGAACAGAGACACCCAGAAACCCTTATTTCATGCACAGATACCGGGGAGCACAGCTCAAGCTGCCAGAAGAGCACACACAACTCCCATCAGCTTTGCAGCAGCAAAGACACCGCTTCCTATTTCAGCTTCACAAATCATTTTGCAAGTGTAAACAGACAACAGGTCCAGCATGGGTTTTGTTTTTGATGTTGTTGATGGTGATTACATCATCTGCTGCTCCCAGTACAAATAAGCCACCGCAGACTGATAGCAGATCGTGCCTGCAAGGTTATGCTTTAACTTTAGGGGACAACATATCTCCATTTTTACATAATCCTATCTGTGCATCTATCAAGTATTGGATTTTTTCCTTATATTGAAAACTCTGAATATTGTAAAATATTGTTAATGGGACAGCTTGAACTCATACACACCACTTAAGAGGCATCTAAAGGACACCTTAATTCTTCTCGGCAGTGTAACAGTTAATGGTTATCCATCGCAATTGCAAAAGACAGTTATGCTACGGGTTGACCTTCTGGATCCTCTCGCATCCTGGTAGGTTGGAAATACAAAGTCTTAATATTTTTCTGTCCTCTAAATTGCTACTTTTTACATGTCACTACAGCTCTCTCATTTATAGTGTCTATGCTCTTGCACTGGACAATCTTAGAACAGCCAGATGCTTTTTTTAACAGCACATAAGCAAGTTAATTACAGATTATAGACCTAGAATTTGATGTTCTACAGAGAAAGTTGGTCGGCTTCTAGGGATTGTCTCATATTTTAGGAATCTCCTCCAGTTACCAATTTGCAGATCGTAACTGCAGTAATCTCCATTTCTCAGAAAGAAATGATGAAGGCCGACGTTTCCTGATTATGCTCCATCCGTTTTACTCCCAGCAGCTAACATACCCATCTTTCAAACATTACCCAAACACCAGCCACGTCACATGCAGCAATACCAGAGGTCTTGCAAAAGGCCGATCTGTCTCCCCCCAGGCTTCCTTAGTTAATGATCAGACCTGCTTCCTTCCTTATCTGAATACTGTCATTCTGCAAACAAGAATTCTGGTGTTCATCTGGTTGGTGTCTCCCACTGGGAACACTGGTGGAAGGTCTATGTGAAACTATACCCTGAGCTCAGGCCTGGATTCCCATGTCTTCGAAGTTCAACTAGCAAGCCAGAGTCTGCAACCCCAGGGAATAAAAATAAATGTCCCATTCCCCCCAGACACACACAGAGGTCTCCAGTGGATTTCAGTCAATCCCCTTAACACTTACTCCATGGCTTCGCATACAGCGTGTATTTTGTTCTCAAACCACTGAAACTCACAATCCAATGTGTATCTGAGGTCACCGGGAGGGTTCCCACTGATTTCAACAGATCCTGAATTCACACAATAAAGTTGGGGGTTTAACTGGTTGCATCTCTTTCCGGACATCTTCTATCCCAGTGAAGGATTTTACAAACTAATAAAAGACATGCAGAAGATTTTACTCAATTATGGACAGGGAGGGGCAAGAGAAAAAAAAACTGATCACAACACTAAAGAATCGGCGTTGGACCGCAAATTAAGTGGTTTACACTTTATAGAGGATTTGTATTTTTCTACCAACACTTTGTTCGGCACAACTGTGTAATCAGAAAGCCTGACACAGAAACAGGCAGGAATATAATACTTCTGAGCCTCAGACAACTTAATATCTTCATTTTTGGTTTAACTCTGCCTTAAAACTCCATGGCCTGATTTCCCTTGATTAGCACTGCAATTTGCTGCACAGTTTTCCGAAAGTGCTAATCAAATTCACCTCTAAATGCTACAGAAATTGCTGCCCCAACCCATAACTGCTAAGCAGATTTTTTTTCTAAAAAAAATCTAAATTAGACCCCTGCACAGTATGCAAGATAAACAAGGAAAGGATAAATTAGGAAAAAGAAACTATAGCAATTGCAGAAAAGTACACATTGTATGTACAAAATACTGCACAGCCTTTTTAAGCCTGAAAGCAGCAAAGACTGCATTACAGGTTGGCATGAATTGCACATCTAAAGATCACCCAGTTTGGGCTCCAAAGCGGTTTTCTCCCAGAGCACCGATTTCTCACAAGATGCCGCAGTGCTGATATTTCACCTATTATGACTTTACGACTAAATCCTATCAGCAACAGCCCTAATTTGACAAAGAACTCATCTAACCCAAACCAATCCTGACCGTTCCACCTATCTTTCAATCCACCACCTTCCCAAGCCATCGAGGCCCACGTCCAGCAAGTGCTGTTTATTGCTCACACGTGTGCAGCATTTCCAAGACGTGCTGCTCCATCCCGGATCCAGCTCCCTCTCCTGGACACTCCCCAAGCTGAGCCGCTGTCTCGCATCATGCTCCCTCTCCGCTCATCTCCAGCATCTTTTGGAGCACCTTTGAAGGGCACATCCTTCAGGCAGCAC
Source organism: Butorides virescens (assembly GCA_017310255.1). Classification (NCBI taxonomy): domain Eukaryota; kingdom Metazoa; phylum Chordata; class Aves; order Pelecaniformes; family Ardeidae; genus Butorides; species Butorides virescens. Next base: position 7,412 of record JADKXX010004758.1, on the reverse strand, counting down.
CCGCTTCTCAAACCCCACCACCGCATTGTCTAGATCTGCTCTCCCAAGGCACCAGCTAAGCGTTCGAGAGGCTTCACCCTGTAGGCAGCAGTTCCCGTGCTACCAGACACATGCAATAGTTGAAACTAAAGGCAGCTTCTGCAAAAGATTTCAGCAACACAGGAGATACACAGGTCCAGGGGAAAAAAAAAGAGAAATTATTTATCAGCTTGTCGTTACTTCTTCTCCCTGAACTCCTCTTGAGAAATAGTAACCTTAAATGGACTGTAACACAGACTCTGCTCCCTTCTCCAGGAACCTTCCCTTTGATCTTCGCTTAGTTGCAGGTGGGGGGTGGGGGGGTGGGGAGTCCCTTTTGACCCCAAAGCCTGTGCTTTTCTTCCTCTTCCTTAAACCCTCTTCTGAAACTTCTCTCCCTTTAGCCTCATATTTGGGGATTTTCCACTCTCCATCTTCCCACTCCCTCCAGGTAAACATGGTCAAACAAGTTTGCTTCCACCTTGTGCCCTGCTGGCATGCTCGCTGTGCTGCCGGGGCATGGGGCAAGGTTAATCGCTTCTCTTGTTTGTCCTCTAGCTTCTTCCTGGCAAGAGCAGTTGTTACCGGAACCAGAATTCAGCAGTTAGTAAGCCAGCCGATGCTGGGTTCCACCACGCCATGGGGTCCAAGGCACTGTGTCTGCTGCAGCAACGGCACTGCATCTGCCTCAGCCTCTCCAAATGCTCTGTAAGGCTGTGTTCCTGCAAGGTGTCTGCAAGGTTTGTGCCAGCCCAGGGATGTTCTCAACTCTGGCAGCAGAGAAGAGTCTTACCCAAAGAGGTGCTGGAATGGCAAAAGAGAGACTGAGAGGGCAGCCAGCAGCTGCTTAGCACTGCTGTTGGTCAGGCAAGTGGAAAGCATCTCCGTCATCAACAGAGCTGCAAGATTCTGCATCTTGCTCAGGAGAAGCCATTTTCCTCCTGAGCAAACTTGGCCCCTGGATTTGCAGACTTCAGGCAATGCATTCATCAGCATCTTCTATCAGTTCAGGGTTTATTTTTTCCTGCAAGAATAGCACAAACACTTGCACTCCTACGCACAATGCAGCTTGCCTCCACCAGCACCCGAGCCACCTCCAGCTGGGGTATATACTGGGGCACCACACTGGACTCCCCCAGGATGGAGCAAGCTTACACAGGGCCTGATCCAGAGCCACCCACTCCTTCCAGACTCTTTGGCAGGCCAAACCCCTCAGAATGACTCTCACTTTCTGGTATCATCTTGCAAAACAAGAGCATAACTGAGAAGGGTGCTTTTTCAGAATTCAGGATGCACTTTGCCAACCAGGATGCAGAAGCCCATGTTTTCCCATAGCTATCCTTTCCAGCATCACAGATGGGAACGATGTGAGGCCATGGCTGGGCTCCTAATTCAGGGACAGCCCCTGCAAACTCCCAGCACAGCTCTGCACACCTCCAAATCTCCACACCCAGCATAAAACCCAACCACCTTGCCCATCACTTTTTTTGAGCCTGGACTTTTTACCAATACTTCCTGCATTTGGGTATCTTCAGCCCATGCCAGTCTCCTCTCCTTCCACCTGAAAGCACTTTGCCATTTTTCAGACTATTTGCTCCTTTGCAGATTGAAAAACCTCAGCTTCAGTGACTCCCATGCTCCCTCCCACTCAGGAGGCAGACGAAGCCTTTGACAGCTCACATGGGAGCACGCTCCTCTACCTGCTGCGAGCTGATCTTTACATAAGTAATACATGTAAATTGTCATCAACTGCTAATAGACCTTCACTACTTATTCTCACCTCAGAAGGTGCTTTACTGTACTTTTCCATTAACTCTTCCCCTCCACCTTCTCCTTCCCCTCCCAGCCTCCTCTCTCCCCCCAAACTGAAGGCGTTCCTTGTTCAAACTCACATGCTACCAATAAACACAACCCAAGCATGCAACACAAGAGTCACCCATCTGCAATGATTTGGTCTATCCATATTGCCCTGTCACCTCAGTTCCTTTCCCCCGGTCCAGGCTCAGCCTGTCATGGTAGGAGAATGAGAGAATCCCATTCTTCATGCTCTGTAAAGATTTAAAGATGTGAAATCCAAAACTTTCCGGTCATATGGCTTTCTCTCTCCCCCCATTAAAAGAAGTCTTAACTTTTACTTAAAGCCCAAACCACAAGAAGAAATGAACCAAGAGCACAGAGCTTTGCATGAAAACCAAACTACATTTTGCACACACACAAAAAATCTGCCTGGAGCCATATATCAAGTGCACCTTTGACCCAACAAGGCACTCAAAAAAGGCCCTGTGCTGGATGCTGGCAGACTGAGATCGTACAACTGAAAAGAAGAAAGGGGAGAATATGCGTGGTCTTTTCATTATTATCAGAGAAATGAATCAAACAAGTTTTCAATTGATAAATTCCCCTGCAAAGTTTTGCAACACAGAAGCAACAACACCGCAGTACTGAGCAAAGAGCCAGGGTGAAACCAAGCACCCCCGTTTCACTGTGCAACCCTACGGCCACAAATAAACACACACCAAAGTAGTCTGCTCTTAATTTTTTGTTTTATTGCCATTCGCAGCAAAGCTAAAGACTTTGGGGTGGTTGCTTTGGAGGCTTTTTAAGTGCTTATTCCCCCAGTGCTTCTTTGTTTGAAATAATATGAAAGCAAATAGAAAAGGCTGGGCCGCATGCGGCACTGCTAAAAAGCTTCCCCACAGGGCCAGATTGTCCAAAACCACACCAGCGGCAGTCCCGCCTGCAGCTGGAGGATGCCCTCAGAAGATCCCTCTGCTCCAGACCAGCTCTGGGCAAGCAGCAGACTGGGAAGACACATTCGCTCCTTCTCCATTCTTGCTAACATACTGCCTGTGTTCTGCAGACTTGCTAACAAGCACTGTGCTGAAATAAAACCTTTCAGGGGAAAAAAAGCGTCCAAAGATGAACTATAATCCTGACTAGGCAAGCTGAAAGCTACTGGGAGCCTTTTAATATAACTGAAGGAAGAGAAGGGGAAAAGCAGGGGAGATGGCAGAGAGAAAGAGAGAGGAGGAAGGACACCGGGGAGAGCCAGGAACCTGCAGGAAGGCAAAACCCCCCTGAGAAGGTTTTAGATTTCAGAATTAGGAAGTAGCAGCATGAACCTCCCATAGCCCTAGCTCTGGGGAAAGAAAACTTTACTATTAAACAATACATAAGGAGAAGGAAGATAAACGGGATTTAAACAATAGCTTTTATTTCAAAGCATTCTACAGAGCCTGGCTGAAATAGGGAAGGGTGGTATCTAATTACTTAAACTTCTACATCTGGAATCTGATGATAGTAATCATCCAAAAAGGGCACTTAACAATGATTTAGAAGGAGGATGAAGGGAGCAAATAATGCACATTTGTTGTCAAGAGCTCTGGGACCAGCTATTTACCTGTAGCAGGACTTCCAATGAGACCTCAAAGACTTTCTGTATTCACAAAATATCAATTCCTGCCATAAAGAACAAACACACAGTGCAAGACCAGGATGGAACACCTTCAAAGCTCAAAACAGCTTTTCTCCAAGCCTCCCTGTCCCATGAATTACTGTATTAGAGACTGCAATTAGCCAGTGACGGGCACATTGCAGTGGTGAAAGCCTGTGAGGGCACACGAGTCCTATACAAAGATGCCTGTAGAGAAAGAGAGAGAGGGGTCTGGGCAGCACAGGGTAAGACCTACACAGTTGTTCTCTTCCTCAGTGTTCAGGGCTGGGTTCTGTGTTATTTCACACTCTCCTCCTCTGAAAGCGTTTTATGACTTGGTCCGCTCACACTTAGCTTGGTGAAGTGGAAAAAAAGGTCCCCAATCTGAAAATGTCTCTGAGGGCTGCCAGTTATAAGAATTTAAGTGTCACCTAATTTACAAGTGCACGGTGCTAGCTACTATGAAAAACAAAATTGCACAGACAGGCGTTTCATTTACCTTAGTGCTCAGCTGGGAGGACCCCACTGGCAGAGCCCTGCTGCAAAGAGCAAATCTCACTGAATGCTCTCAGCTTGGATCCATTTTCCCCTTCCTTCCCGTTCCGGCAAGCAGCAGGTGGTTTTGGCTGCTGGCCTCTGTGAATCACCAGATCCTTTCCCCCCTTCCCATCTCTAACCTGCCTCTCAGACAACAGCTCCTTTGCCAGGGACTTCCCAGGCTCTGTCTGCTTCTGGAAAACCCCCTTCAAAAAAAAATAAAAAGAAGAGGAGAGCTGTTCTAACCAAAGGGGTGGAGGAGAAGGGAGGGCATACAGAACGACACTTCACACCTGCCTTCCTCTGACTGTCCTCCTTCCACTGAAGACCTAAAGCATGTCCCCACCTCACACCAGGCAATGAAATAGCCTCTCAAGAGTGGAATGAGGGGCGGGAAGGAGGTGACAGGCCCCTAAACCACGCTTGGCAATTATGCACCTCAGCATCACCGTACACCCCAAATCATGTTTCTCTCCATGCCATGCACAGTATCCCTCACTCTCCCACCCCTCCCTTTCCACCTGGGAGAGCAAACAAGCTTTCAGCTCACACCACCGGACTAATAGGCAGGAGTAGCAACCATCAGGGGGTGACCACTTTCCTGGTACTTCAGCATAAGGTGCCCCCAAAGGATTTGTTGCTTAACACAGCAGGAATGAAAGGGTTACGTTTAAAAGGGTGAAATGAAAGAAGGGGGAAAAACATCCCACGACTGAGGAATGTCAAACTGTCACAACGGCATCAACCGTTTCCTCAGTGAGTCTGAGACTCGGCGTGTGCAGAATCGCCGCGTCTGGGAAAAAAAAAAAAAAAATCTGTCAGAGTAAATGGTTCCATCTTCAGAAAAGAGCTTGGAAGAGGTGCTTGGCACAGAGGCTTTAAATTGTTTTCTGCTGTTTTTAAACCCAGGCTCTCAGAAGAGATCAAAAGGCAACCCACCTTCCCTGGAGAGCATCCCACCCCAACAGCCATGTCATGGTTTTGCAGCCTTTGACAGAGGAATCTGCCTCTTCACAATCTCTCCATCTCACACACGCCAATTAGTTTCCACTCCACGAGTGCTTCAGCTGGAGGCTGTGCAGCATCTGCCCCGCATTGGGATCAGAGCTGGAGCCCTGACACCACTGCAAGCGACGGCCCAAATCAGAATTCGACGTGTCTCAAATCTGACCCAGGTTTCTGGCTTTGGGTCCCTTGCCTGTTACTCAAAACAAACAGCGGAAATCACAGTTACCTGATTGCAATCAAGCTGAAGTTGCACAACGAGCAGGTGAACTTTTCCTTTCTTGCACCTCCTCCATTACAAAGGACAGAGACATCCTCCTAATGCTGTTCCTTCCAGCTCCAGTATCCAAATCCTTTCCTCCAATGCTACCTCTCCCAAAAAGATTTCCTCGCTCTGGACTGTGAAAGCATTTTGGGGTCTCCTCCCTACTTCTGCCACTCCCAGGTGTTCCCACTCCCTCTTCCACTTTTGAAAAGTGCTGAATCCAGATCTTCTCCCTATTTTCTGCCATCCCGCTTTCACTCACCAGCCCACCATCTCAGCTTGCAAACACCCACCCTGCCTTTCACCCTGCAGCCCATAGCACTTTCAGTCCTTTCCATGCTGCAACTCACCTCACCCTGAACAGGATACTTGCTCCTCACCTCCTACTGCTCTCATTGTCCCAACTCCGGTCTCCCACTCAACAGAAGGTCCCATATGTCTGACTTGCTCCTCGCCCTCCTCTGCCTCATCGCCCTCTTACCAACTCCCACCCCCCCAGCCACCGCCTCTCCCTCCTCAGCAGCTCCTTCCCACCAAACATGCCCCCAACCTACAGGACAGCATTTGCTTCCGGATGTGGCATATTTATAACCCCAAATCCGCGATCAGAAAGCAGCGGCCTCCACCAAAGGCACAGCGGAGAACACTAATCAGTTTTTCATAAGGAAACTGCAAACTGAGCTACGGGAAACTCAGCAGTCTGGATTTACACACGGGGGAATATCAGAATCGCTTTCATTTTGACTGAAAGAGTCATAACCCCGCATTTCACCGAGAGCTGAAACCAAACTAGAAACAGAGCACGTGTCAAAACCATACAAAACTACAACTTCTGCATGGTTTTGATGCAAAATAATCTAAGCAGGCTGGCAGCCTACAAATCCTAACGATTTTGTGGACAAATCTGGGGCAAGTTTAGAATTTGTAACATAGTGTGTTACATGTCAGTTTAGGTTTCACTGTGAATATTTTTTAAGTGGAGCACTAGTGGGCTCCGAGCACGGCTCTCAGCGTTCCTTGCCAAAGTGAGAGCCAAACAAGCACAGCCGAGGTTGGAAACCGATTTCACCATGAACCGTTTTAAGGTCACGTCAATTCTCGGTCCCAACCGGCAGCGCTGGCACCCAAGGATGTTGTGTTTCTCTGGTCGAGCAGTTTCTTTCTTGCACAGTTAGCTCACAACATCTACCTTGAAGAAAAATGGCTACCAGCTCCAACCAGCTCTGCTGATAGGTACCAGCCCCGTGGTGTGAGCAAACTCTCCTTCCAGCTCCACCAACACAGGAGCCCCGACATCACCCATGGGAGCCCCAACATCACTCAACACCATCCCAGCTGACAGCTGCAGTGTGCCCGTCCCACCAGCAAACCAAGAGCTGAAAACAAGAGGCTCTTCCCGTTTCACATCACAGTTGTCCCCTCAAGCTCTGCCTACGTAAATGTGTACCCCTGTCACCCGAAATTAAGCAGCACTTTGGCAAAAGGCAGGCAGGGCTCCTCCATGCAATTGCTGCATCCCCGCCGTGACAGGATGGGGCCCGGACCCAGGAGCTGGGGCACAGGACCCCACAGCCCCCTGTCCCGCAAACAGAAATTCAGCGCTGAGTATGTTAGAGGGTCACGGGCCTCCTCTCCCACCACGATGGGACCTCGCACCGCGGCACCGGCACGGGTCCCACGGGAGGGCAAGCACCCACCATCGGGGCACCTGGGGGCTCACCCGTTCCCATCGCAGGGGTCCCGCCTGCCCCACCTGAGGCTCTGCAGCGGGGAAGGCCTCGAGGCATGGGGCAACCCCAGGAATTCACGGGGTTCTGCGTGGCGACGAGCCCGGCCGCCCCCAGCAGCCCGGGGCTCCGCCGGGCCGAGCCCCCACCCGCTCGACGGGCAGCGGAGAGAGAAAGAGGCGCGGGGCAGCGCCCGCAGACTCACAGTAAAGCAGGGCTATGGATCGCAGCAGCACGATGCGAGTCAGCCAGAAGGTGCCCGGAGGCGGCGGCCCGGCCCCCTTGCCCGCCGGCCCCGCCACAGCCCGCTCCGGGGCCTCGGGGGCGCCGCCGCCCGCCGCCGCCCGCCTCTGCCTCAGCGCCGCGCTGGGCGCCGCCATGTCGGAGCCCGCAGCGAGCATGCGTGCGGCCCGCCCCTCGCCTCGCC